>VWZY01003729.1:97799-109238 GCA_013399075.1 Chloroceryle aenea | reverse complement strand
TGGCACAACTTGGGGCCATTTCCTCTTGTCCTATCACTTGTTGCTTGGGAGAACAGGCCAGCACCCACATTGCTACAACCTTCTTTCAAGCAGTTGTAGAGAGCAATAACGTCTCCCCTTGCAATCCTTTTCTCCTGGCTAAAAAAACCCATTTCACTCAGCCACTTCTCATACAGTTGTGCTCTAGACCTTTTACCAGCTTCATTGCCCTTCTTTGGACACACTCCAGCACATCAATGTCCTTCTTGCAGTGAGGGGCCTAAAACTGAAACTAGTATTTGAGGTGCAGCCTCACCAGTGCAAAGTACAGGGGTATGATCACTTCCCTAGTCCTGCTGGCCACATTATTTCCAAAACAAGCAAGAATACAGCTCCTGAACCCCATTCTCATCTGCTGATGAGTCCAGTCTGGGACTGCCCCAATGCCTGCTTGACAGCGTCAGTGGTGACTGTGACATAATTGCCCTTGATGGTATAAATTTTTTTTAATACCATTTTATTATTTTCATTAAAGCTGTTCTAGTTTTATTTTCTAATCCATAAGTCTCTCTCCCTTATTGTCTATATCTTTCCCTTTGGGAGGGGTGAGGGGTAAATAGAGCGCAATCTGTCATTTGTCTAGTGGATGGCCCAACCCTAAACCTTGACAGCTAAGTAGAAATCAATTATGTATCCTTAAAACTTCCCTTCAAGTAAGTCTACATACAACACCTACTTTGGCTTGCCATCTAACAGTGACTTGCATTTCCATCAAGTATATGTTTCTCCAGATACACAGTCTCATCAAGTAGACAGTGGAGATGGAAAGAGTATATGATGAAAAATGTCTCCTTTTCCTTTGTTGTCTTTCCCCAGTCTCATTTTGGGAGGTTTTTGTGTTCTTCTTCTAAACCATACAGCACAAGAAAACATTATGGTCCTTGATCAACATGGATAAAATCCAGCAGAATGATGGATTTTGACCAGCAAAATCCTTAATCACTCTTCTTCTGAGACATGGTAACAAAATGTACACAGGGCCATGTTTTTTGGTTACAGAGGAATCATTAGAAGTTAAGCTCCCAACCTTTATCTCCATGACACTTTCCAAGAGCATCAAACTAGGATCTAACACCAATATGACAAGAACAAGCAAGCTTAACAAATTAGCTTGTTGGCTTCCCACAAAAAAAGTCTTTGTTTACATTGTAAGAAGTATAATTTATTTATGGTAAATCCTTGCCTAGGTACTTCCTCTACATTTTACAATATGTAGGTGAAGAGAGACTTTGACAGATGCTGCTGCATGACTCAGTGATTTGTGTTTACACACATGATGTGAGCTCTGTATAGGAAACAAAAGCAAAATTTAGATTTTAAACCAGAACAGATCATCATGTTAATTTTTGCCCTTGTGTTCCTCTGCATGAAGTTGGTAAGGGTTCAGCAAGTCTGACAGGAAAAATGAGCCCCAGATATTTTTATGCAATGCACATTCTCTCTGAAGTACTGTATCACACCATGATATTGGATTTGTGATGCTGAACATAATTTGCTAGAAATTGCATGGTTCCTGTGTTAATTCGTAATAATGTCATTTTATCCACAATGATCCACTTTCCTGGATTGATTTGATGTGTGCACTGATGGAATACAGAAACTTCAGGTATTTATTTTGCCTGAAGAAGGAATCTTCCATTTGTTTGTATTGACCAAATGTGTCAGTGTGCATTTATATGATCTTGTTTGTTTTTTTTTAAATCACACTGTAGTGTGAAATTTTCGTGTGTGTCTAAGAATGTAAAACCAGATCTCTGCATTGAAGATTTAGTCACATTTGGAAATCAAGTACAATGCAAACTCTCCTCCTGCTAAAGGTGGATTTTAAGTGTACTCTTTAAATGAAGTAAGAATTATACAACTGTCCTTTTTGACCTTGTGTACTTTGAACCTGCTGGCCAACTTCATGATAAACAATAAACATGATAAAAAGTACAGAGATGTCAAGCACATTCAGTACTTTAAAGAAGGTCGAAAATGGGTACCCGGCTGCTGGGTTATTACTAGCCACAAAGAGTGAAAGTCTCATAATCTTATCCTTCATTAGGTACTCAACAATTTGTCTGTCGGACATACGTAGGAAATTAAACCTGATTAGTTTGGCTGCTGACAGAAATATATTTTGAAGCAAACTTTCCAGTCACTGATTTTTGTTATTTTTGGTATTAAAGACTTATAACTGAAGATCCTAAAGAGAAAGGGATTTTTTTTTTTTCACTTATGGAAGAAGGAAGTAGAATCAGAGAATCATAGAATCTTTTAGGCTGGAAGGGACCTCTAGAGGTCATCTGGTCCATCATCTCTACACAAGTAGGGACATCTCTACCTAGGGCAGGTTTCTCAGAGCCCCATCAATTAAGAAAGAGTCTCTCAGGCATTAAAATTCAGGAGGTATTGAAAATGAAAAAGAAACTGGTGGGAGTATGAGTCAGAGAAAGTGTGTGCTAGTCAAAGACCAAAGTTTAAGTAGTTTGAGATCACTGACAAGTAAAACTGTGACAATCTAAGTTGTTTTTCTGTCATTAAGATATAAGATCCTGTAAATTCACACTCTCACTTATTAAATGAGAACATTCCAAAATAGACATGCCCTCACAGACTATGTAACAACCAACAGAGGTGGATAAAGGTATTTTTTGTATGCAATGGGTTTTTTTTGTGTGTTGTTTGTTGCTTTTTTTTTTTTCTCCCTTAAACTGTTACTAGAACTTGCTATCTGAATTGACAATCAGGTAAATACTGTACTCCATATTTTATTTAACTTAGATCTGCTATTCTTTCCAATTTTTATATATTTTGGTGAGACACTGAGCTAAGTTGCACAATCTGCATGATCATTTTGTCCAGTAAGGGGTTGCTATGATGATTTGACCCAATAGTCCTGTGTATATTTCCATACCTTATTTCTGTGAATTTCTGATCATGTCAGAAATGCTTATGAGGCAATCTTTTTTCTTCCACTACATTTAAACTTTAGCAAAACACTTTGGAGCAGAAGTGCATTGCACTATTACCTTTGTCTACTGCCTATGGTCATCAATATGTTGTGTGTGAATTGTGTAAATATTTTGCGTGGAAAAAATCTCAATTTGTGGAAACACATATGAAGTGAATATACATGTAACTTAATTATAGCAAATGCTTTAATTATATTTTATAATATAACTTTCATGTATTTATACTCAAATGATATTTGTTTCTAAAATACTTAATTTTCATTAGCTTTTCATTTAAAACTTTTCAATTACAGGTCTGAAATTGCATTACAAAGTCAGGCACATATCATTATTCTTGTGTCAATGAAAATTAATAAAACTCAGCAGGAAGGACTCACATCATATAGTATAGCTAAATAAGACATCTTTAGAGATTTAAATAGCTAGATAATGATTTGAGGTTGGGAAACAACAAATGCTCTTTCACAAAAACATAATTTTTTGTCAAACTATTTCCAAGAATTAAAGAACTGGGCACAGAATAAAATGAATTTCATTACGGTCTCATAGGAGATTAATGGTAGACTTGTGGATGAAGAGACCAGATCAACATTTTGACCCCTTGTACTGAAAAGGAATGTTGTCATTTTCTGCTGGGGGGTAGAGCATTGTGCCAGGTGCTTCCTATGACTTCTCACACCACCTCATGAAGTTAAACACTATTGTAGCTGTGTGGGTCATCATCAAAACATAATCTCACTGCATTTTGTAGATTGTGAATCTCCTTTCAAGGATTTTCCTTCTTTTTCTTTTTCTTTTTCTTTTTCTTTTTCTTTTTCTTTTTCTTTTTCTTTTTCTTTTTCTTTTTTCTTGTCAGATGCATATACATGTGTTTGGTCAAGAGATACAAAGGACCTCCAAACAAAATGTATCTATACTACCTCAAAGCTCATGTTGTTACCTGTTTGTCTGAAACCTACAGGAAAAAAAAAAAAAAATCTCCCTGCTTAATACACTTCTAAATGAATTGTGGTGCCAAGCAACACTGGCATCCTCCACATTTTGCTATTTATATGTAAGTATCTGTCTGCCTGCTGAAGGTATGTGGGAGGGTGACAGATCTACAGGTAAACCTTTCATTTATGATTGCCTTATTTAAACTGGGTGAATTAAGACTGGTACTGCTGCGAGCAGGTTAATAGGTCCTCCTACTTAAACCCAAGAACAATGTGAGTATTGCAGGCAAATCCATTGCAAAGATGAACTCATTTACTTCATGATGTACCTTATCTATTTTTTTTTAATTATCACTGATTACCAGCTATGTTCAGTTACATACTTACAGTAGAAACCACAAACAACATTAACAATGTGAAATCTTAATCTAGAGTGTTGTATTGTGTGTAAGCACTCTTTCTTCTAGATTGAGCACCACTTACTGATTTTTTGCTATTTCAAAATATCAGCCATAGCATCGATTCTTTAGTATTACATTTCTATATTTTTGCATGTATTTTTAATGAATGACTATTGTTTGAAAACCAGCCAGTTATGACAACACTACAATAACATATGGCTACAGCCCTGGAAGGATTTCTTCCCTGCAAGAAACTAAGGCATAATAAGTGAAGAAATCTCAGTGAGACTGTTGAGATGGCTTGCTGGCTAAGTATTATGATGAATTAGTTGGTAACTTTATCAAAGGAAGTCCCCAGGTCTTTTTTTGAAATGGCAGACCCTCTGAAGAAAATGCTGGTATTTGAGCAAGTAGGAAATTTTAATACATTTTGTAAGTTCACTTGAAAGGAAGTCTTAGATCAGTAGTTGTCTATCACCTTCCTCTCACATTTACTAGGAAAGAAATCATATTTCACTGAATTGCAGTACCAACCACTCTTTGTCAGACTTACTCCTACCAAACAGAATTGAAACAATATTTCCAATAACTGATTCTCCCTAGCTTTTTTTTACAGGAATTTAATTAATTAATAATTACATACCCGTTTTAATTTAATAAATAATGTAATTTTATTACTTAAATTAATAATTAAATCTACCACTAATAGAGATAATTTGTGTACTGTTCTCTTAAGAGAAAATTCTAATGGAGAAATTAGACACTCCACAGGAGATAAAAACCTAAAAGTTGAAAAAGGATGAAATGCCAAAATTTCTGCACTGAATGAGATTTGATTCTCATTGTATTTATGGCATTCTTCCATTTCAGAACCCAGAGGGAGGTTTGCACTGTTGCAAATCATCTCTCCTCCATGAGATCAGCTAAATCCCTCAGTCCAGAACTTGGCAGCTACCATTTACTCTTTCCTGATGGTGATTATGGAACATTACACAATCGAAATTATTTCAGAAAAGAATTAATTGTTTCATGGAAAAAGTACCTACTTTGTTGAAGTCAGAATTCATTTCTACATGATATTGTGATTACATGTATGTAAAAGGTATTTTAAAGATTTTTTTTTACTGCAGTTTTCTTTCCTTTCCTTTTTGCAAGTTCAGTGCATGTAAATAACAGATCAGTTTTTAATTAAATCAAGTGGTTCACAATATTTTTTTACTTTACACCAGTCCTGCTTTAGTGATTTTAATGGCTTCTACTCAGGGTGTGATACTGGCCAAGGGTAATAGTGAATCAGACCCAGAATTATTGTGGGCTTAGTGACAGCCACCTGGGCATTCCTGCTGCTACATCTCTGCAAAAATTAGGAGCTTACAACACAAGGAAAATCAACATGACAGGTTCTTTAACTGACCCATTAAAAGTGTTTCCTATTATGATGACAGGCTTCCTAACTTGACCTCAGACCTGCCTCATCACTATGAATTTGCCTGGCACCCGGGGAAGATCAGCAGTAGGACAGGGCCTCAGCTGCCCAACCCTGCTTGGATGGATCCCATGGTGACTGCCTGATTCTCCAGGCTCCTAGGAAGCCCCCAGCCCTGGTGGCACCCTTATGCCCTCCTTCCTAAAAATCCTGCTACATGCCCTCATTGCAGTACTGCTGCCATGTGAGCTGTCCCACCACATCTACACCTCCTCACGAGATCGTAGCCCTGACACTTTTTACAGGGAGGCGAGGAAAGTCCAGGAATCAGTAGCAGTGATGTGGTACATGGGTCAAGTCACAAAGCAATTGTGTCTTCTGTACTTCTGTGAGTAGAGAAGGAATTCCTTATTTTGCTTGGCTTAAGCATGCAGCTCTTGCTTTGATTATTAAACTGTCACTCACATCATCTATGAGTCTTCTTTGTTTTCTTCTGTCTTCTCCCCATCCTGTGGGAGAAAGGAGAAGTGGGAGACTGGGTGGCTGTGGGGTAGGGACAGCCCACTACAGATATAGATGATGAATCTTCTCTGGTACAAAATAGTTATCTGGCTTACAGTACTTTGAAGACATACAAAACTATGCTAAAGACAATACTTATATTCATCTAGTTATTTCCCCATTTTCAACCAGAGCTTAAAACCTTATTGACGTATTTTGGCATTAGATCATGTAATTAGTGGTTCTTCCTAGGCCTGTCCTCTCACAAACAATTTGCACAGCTTTCAGGATGATGTACTGCACTGTTGGAGAAAGAAAAATATGCCTAGAGAGGCTAGTGCAGACAACGCTTGAAGTGCAGAGCAGAACACCTCATGATGATGAGTGCTGAGGGCAGTTTGCAAAGGCTTAGTGTGAAAATGTGGTCACACTCACCAAAGATGTGAAATGTGTTGTCAAACTTGAAAGAAAAAAGTCACTGAAAATGAGATTCCTTCAGTGAACAGATTCACTGGAATGGAATTTGTACTCCTTTTCTTAATAACAGGAGGAGCTGGTGTAGGGAAAGTGATATAAACAGTTTTCTGACCAGTCAGGGGTAGAGCTATCAATAATAAAGTTATAGTGAAAAATCTTTCCTCCTGAAATTACTGGCAGCTCTATCACTCTTCTTATTAATGATACGTCTTAATCTAGAGCTCCAGTGTTCTGATTGTCAGTACATACCACTTCCTAATGGACATACTTTTAATGAGAAAAATACATGAATTCATGTTACCAAAATATGTTGCCTCTCTGACTTTCAGAAAATGCCTGGCTGCTAATCGTTAGTATCTCATCCTTTTTCACAGGCAAAAAAATTGTTGCACAATTTTTTTTTTTAAAACAAACATTTACTTCTCCCTCTGTTTGCCTCTATTCTGTACTTCTTTTAGTTTGGCAGAAAAAAAAAAAAAAAAGTGAATGGCAAGAATGAGTTTCTCTAACATCCTTGCTGACAAAGTTCAGATTTGATTTCTTTAAAAAATTACAAAGGGCAAGGGGGAAGCAATTTTATCTGATTAATAATGTATAGTCTAAAATGAAAGATAGAAGCAGGCAGGGGAGGGAGAGAGTGAAGGAAGAAGGAAGTTGCTGCCCTAAGCAATAATTTGGCTTTATAAGTTATAAACGAGTAAATGTGTTATGTGACATCTGCAGGATTTGAATATCACCTTATCTTTATCCATTTTTAACACTTGAAAGATCTTCTGCAGATCGTGAGACACACATTCTGTTTGCAAGCTGACAAAGTCTGTTCTACAGTCTGCTCCCAACTACGTGATCAGGTAACTTAAGAGTATTCTGAGGCACTTGGCAGCTGTACTATGTTTACAAATAAGGGTCTTGGTGAAGCTTATCTGCCCTATGCAGGATCTTTTTCTTTGACAGAAAAGGCTTGATGGTAGTGAGATTGTTTTAATGGTATAAATATTCTTAATGTAGAGGCTGATATGCAAAAATGCATATTAATACAGCTTCTGGTGAGTTTTCTTATAAAACCAGTTTCTGCCTTGTGTTTGAAATCTTGTAGGAAATTCAATTTAAGATTAAAGAGGTATAGATAATGCACTTAATCCCTGGAAAGACAGCAATTTTCATTTTTCTGCTATGCAAAAAAATAAACTCAGATGATCTGAGCTGTTGTGGTAGTTGTGGGTAGCTCACTGTCAGATTGAACAGATTAGTGTGTAGAATATAGGAAGCAAGGATAAACTTGCCAACAAAATTAATTAATTAATATTCAGTACATGATCTGACCTTAATCTTTTAATAGGCAGCTTGATGCCCCTGAACTTTATTTTTCTGTCCTTTATTTTTCTCTAGGCTTTTTAACTTCATAAAAAGAAAATGTATAGGGGATTTTATGTTGGATCTGTGTCATTTTCACGCTCTGCATTGAGGCTTAGCCTACCCTTTCTGTAACCTTCTTTTAGAGTCATGACTTCATGTATATTGTCTGCTTTTTCTAATAATTAGATGTCAGTAAGAATTGTGTTGTATTTATTATGTATCAGTGTAATGCCCAAACTCCCTATCCATGTGTTCTCATGTTTACAGTCCGTAAGATACCTGTATATTTGGAAAAGAAAGCCACACAAATCTGATTGGAGAAGCAGTGTAGGATCTGTGCTTGTGGAGTTCATATAAAATTTCAGACATTAATCTTGCATCTTCCCTATCCCAACAGTTTCCTGCTAGTAATCTTCCAGAGTGATTCCAGGACTCCTTTTTTAGAAGATGGCAGGCTGAAATGCAGATTATAGCATAACAGTACTGTAACTATTCTTAGGAGGTCATAATTTAGAAAAGCCCTGAGAGATCTTCTGCAGCTATTTTGTGCTGCTCTCTAATATAAAATAAAATATACATGCCATTTAGTTTAGATAGACCTCATTTTGTCCTCTGTTGGAGCTTCTTTTCAGATTAGTCTATACACTAATAGAAAGAAAATGCTGAGATCAGACTTGTTCCATACATCTAGAAATAGAACAATAGCTTTAAAAAAAAAAAGTCTGTAATTTGTTTTTTTTTTTCCCTATGTTTAATCAGCTTATTATTCACAACATAAAAATTATGTTGATAACCAGTACACGGTCTCTGGTTTTTTGAAACTGATGTTGAAGCACAGGGCAATGGTGAGGCTGTGCTTGGGTTTGGTTTAGTTTTGTGTTGTTTTTTTTTAAGTAGAATTTTTTTTTTATTATTTGCCTTAGGTAGCCTATTGCTCACACATTCCAAGATAATTCCATATCTTTGTAAACAAAGTTTCTTGCTTCTGGGGGTCTGAGTTTGTTAGGTGTCAATATGATCTGCACATCTGCTCTTCTGAAACATTATTTTACAATATTTATCCAACTCCTTATTGATACATGACAATATGTACTCTGCCTCCTTAGAAATACAGGGGATGTATTTATTCCCATAGACCGGTCTTGGCTTAGCAAACTGAGTTTATATTTGTGCCTGATGAATGATAGAATCCCTTAATGAATGTGAGTTCATCAGGAAACTACTGTTGTTCTTCTACAACAGCAGAAGAAAATAGTGGTCATCTTAACACAAATGGAAGCTCTTTGCTGTGGAGACCAGCTCCAGGGCAGGTAGGTCTGCACTGGAGAAGGGAAAAACAGCGAAAAAGGCTGAGGGAAAGCTCTTTTAGGGGGCTTTCTAAAGGCAAGAAAAGCCTCTAGCCTGGGCTGGGGGTTGGTCAGTTGGTGGGTGGGCTGCTGAGAAGTGCCTGGGAGGAGCCAGCAGTGGGAGGAGCCAGCAGTGGGAGGAGCCGGCAGTGGGAGGGGCCAGTAGTGGGAGGGGCCAGTAGTGGGAGGAGCCAGTAGGGGGAGGAGCCAGTAGTGGGAGGAGCCACTAATCAGGCTATAAAATGCCTCTGGGTAGGCTCCCAGGGTGGGCAGTTCCTGCTTGGGTGTGGGACTGTAGCTGCTTGCAGCTTGTCAGGTGGAGTGCTGGGTCTCTACTGGTTCACAAGGTAAGCTCCCTGGTCAAGTGACCAGCTCCTGTGTGTACAACTGCAGGGCCTAGGAGGGTACTGTTTCCACGCGTGGTGAGGTATGGGTGGGCTCTGTGAGCTGTCTCATTTGCTGGAATGTGGCCAGCTTGGTGTGCAGAGGAGGATCAGCTGTGGTCTCCATCTGGCAGAAGGTCATCTGTCCAACAGTTTCAGCAGTGGATGTGGGAGCCCAGACAGAGTANGGACTGTAGCTGCTTGCAGCTTGTCAGGTGGAGTGCTGGGTCTCTACTGGTTCACAAGGTAAGCTCCCTGGTCAAGTGACCAGCTCCTGTGTGTACAACTGCAGGGCCTAGGAGGGTACTGTTTCCACGCGTGGTGAGGTATGGGTGGGCTCTGTGAGCTGTCTCATTTGCTGGAATGTGGCCAGCTTGGTGTGCAGAGGAGGATCAGCTGTGGTCTCCATCTGGCAGAAGGTCATCTGTCCAACAGTTTCAGCAGTGGATGTGGGAGCCCAGACAGAGTAGCATCACAAACATGTAGCAACCCAGGCCACAGGCTGCAGGGAGTGCCAGAGCCTCGCCCTGGCAGCAAGGGGTGATTCTGAGAACTGCTGTGTGTGCTGTGAGCAGATGGAGGGATCACCTCTGCTGAACTGTAGAACTGCAAGAGGCAGGGGATGGGTTGAGGAGTATCAGGGAGGCTGAGCAGGAGACTGACTGGTGGACCCAGGCTCTANCTGCAGGGAGTGCCAGAGCCTCGCCCTGGCAGCAAGGGGTGATTCTGAGAACTGCTGTGTGTGCTGTGAGCAGATGGAGGGATCACCTCTGCTGAACTGTAGAACTGCAAGAGGCAGGGGATGGGTTGAGGAGTATCAGGGAGGCTGAGCAGGAGACTGACTGGTGGACCCAGGCTCTACTCCCCCTGAAACAGAAACAGGGGCACCCCTCTGGTAGCACCCAGGAAGAGAGGGACCCTGCAGCCTGCCCATGTAAGACCAGAGGCAGTAACCTGGAGGAGGGGAGTGACTGGAGGATAGCTCAAGGATGAGGCAGCAGAGGACCTCCTACCTTGTCCACCTCATCCCCCTGGGTGCCCCTAACCACCTGTCATGCAGCTTTGGTGGGGAAAGACCAGTTATTGCTTCAGAACAGAATATGAGGCTCTAGCCGAAAGGGACCAGTCAAATGAAGATGTTGGTGTTGAACTACCTACCCCAGAGGTATGTCCAAAGTCAAAAAGATCAACTACTCAAATCACAACATCATCCACTAAGAAAAAAAGAAGGGTTGTAGTCCTGGGGGCCTCACTTTTGAGGGGAACAGAGGGTCCCATATGTTGGGTTGACCCTTCCCACAGGGAAGTGTGTTGTCTTCCTGGAGCCCAGATTAAGGACATCACTAGGAAACTTCCCAGTTCGGTGCAAACCTCAGACTACTACCCTTTACTAATTTTGCATATAGGAGGAGATCAAGTTGAAAATAGTAGTTTAAGAAGGACGAAGAGAGACTTTAAAGCCCTGGGAAAGATGGTGGGAGGATCTGGAGCACAGGTTATATTCTCTTCTCTTCTTCCAGTTTTGGGTAAAGACTCAGTAATTGACAGACGCAGCCAGTCTATTAATTTATGGCTTCATAACTGGTGTCACCATAACAATTTTGGGTTCTTTGACAAT
>VWZY01003729.1:79382-97413 GCA_013399075.1 Chloroceryle aenea | reverse complement strand
TGGGGGAAGTAAAGGCTGGAGGCCATCTAGGGCACAGTGATCATGAGATGACTGAGTTTTCAATCCTTAGGGAAACAAGGAGAGGGGTTAATAAAACTGCCACCTTAGACTTCCGGAGGGCAAACTTTGACCTGTTCAGGAAACCGATTGACGAAGTCCCTTGGGAGGATATGCTGAGGGATATAGGAGTCCAGAAAGGCTGGACAGCTTCAAGAGAGAAGTCTTTAAGGTGCAGGAGCAGGCTGTCCCTACCTGCCAAAAAGCAAGCAAACGGGGAAAGAGACTGGCCTGGCTAAACAGGGACCTCTGGCTGGACCTCTAGAACAAAAGGAGAGCCTGTGACTGTTGGAAGAGAGGACAGGTCTCATGCAGACTATAAAGATGTAGTGAAGCAATGCAGGGTGAAGATTAGGAGGGCCAAAGCACAGCTAGAGCTCAACCTAGCTACAGCTGTGAAGGATAATAAAAAATGTTTCTATAAATTCATTAATACCAAAAGGAGAATTAGGGAAAATATCCATCCTTTATTGGATGCACAGGGAAATTTAGTAACAAAGGATGAGGAAAAGGTTGGGGTGCAGTTTCTTTTAAGAAAGTACAGTTTCATTTAAGAAAAAAATGGTGAAAATAGGTTGATTTAAATAGAGGTGATAATTAAGTCTTTTCCACATAACTTTCTTCAGCTGGAAGTCATAACTCACCCAGGCATTGATATTATTAATAATTATTTTTCATTCTGAACTGTATGATAACCTTAGCTTGTGAACATAGCATTTTACACCATTTTAAAGCGCAAAATACTTTCTTCCTTGGTTAATTAACACTAGCTAGATACCCACAAGAGCATAACCCTGTAATGCATCCAAATAACAAGATTTAATTGATTTTTCTATGGCCTATTAAAAATGCATTGAGGGCCTAAAAGATTTAAATGGGAAAAATAGAAAAAATCCCAGACTGGCCTCTATCTGACACTGCATCTGAAAATTCTAATAGATGGAAACTGCTCTATATGCAATTTTCCAACCAATCTCTAACTGCACAAAAGTAATGATATGGAAGTTAAAACAAGAAATTGTTACTTAATGCTAAATATAGCCCTTTATTTTGTGAGGGTTTTAGACTGAATGCAAGATGAGGTGAATAAGTTGAATTCAGCCTCATACATTATTCACAGGGACTGAGCTAACATGATCATTCTTTTTCGTTAAAGCCACTGCAAATAGCACAGCTATTCATTTTAGCACTGTTAATACAATGAAGACATGTTAATAGGGAACATCAGTGTCTTAAATCTCTGTTACTATTCTGTCAAATCCATGTATGTTTAAAAGATTTTTTCTATATACCTTTATCTCTTCCAACTCTGATACTTCCCTTTTATTTGTTAATGATTCAAAATACATGTAAATATAGCAGAAACTGAAATAGTTTATCTACATTTATGCAATAAACTCATTAAACCCTGTTAGCTCCTCTTTATTTCTTGCATCAGTCTTGTATTGAAAAGAAATAATTAATAGTGAAATCCTTGCTAATGGGTGGCCTGATGACAGGTCTCCTGAGTTCATGTTGACCTCTGCTTGCTTGCAGGCCAAAAACCTCCCATTTTTAATGTCTGTAGCCTTCCTGACCAATTTGAATACTATGGATCTGATTAATTGTTTGGAATGCAGAAGCCCCAGAGGGTCTAATCAGACACTAATGTTCTAGTAGGACAAGTATACCCATTTTTACACGCACATAATAGTAGTTTTACACATAGCGGCAGTGTAACAACCAAATAAGCTCAGTAATGAATATTCCATTTTCTAACTTTTATGTGTCTCATGGAGATAGGAGGCAGAGTGGTGAAATGACCTGATCTCATAATATCTGTATTACATTGAAATGTAAACCAAACTCAGAGATTTAGTCTCCTGCAGTGTTTGCAAAGCCAGCCTTTGCAACCCAAGCATGCAATGTTTTTTTTTGACCTTTGGTGGATTTTGCATCAACTTTTTATAACTACAAAGGAGTAGTGAGCACAGTGTTTTATAACATCCACAGCCAAATTGTTAGTTTGGGAAGGTTAGAATATGACAGTTTCTGTAATCCTTGTCACCTTCCTGTGCAAATGGATGTGCCTCAGGAAGCATGTGGAATTCATGCAGAGTATACAGCTGTGTTAGATTTTTATACCTAGACGTGGCTGTCCATGTAGGTTTGTGTTGGTTTTAAGCTTAGAGTGATACTGTGACAAATCTAAGAAATGTATTATCAGAATAAAAATGTTCTACTACCATTTTAAGGTTCTTGCAAGTGGTACCCCAGGCTATTCTGAAGGAACCAGCTGCTAAAAACCACTCTTAACAAATGTTTTGCCCTGGTTGCTTTTGCCCTCTCTCTGGGAGTTGTTCCTCCTTTCTTCTCTTCAGTGAGGCTTCCTCCTTTCCCTTCCTTCAGCTGAGGTATATGGTGGATTCCCTCTGTACCCCCTAAGAAATGCTTACTTAGTGTTGGTTTTTTTTAAATTCACCCTTGATATTAGCCCAATGTTATTGCTGATCTTCATCTGAATTAGGTGTAGAAGTGTAAGAAACAGTTCCAGATTGGAGCACGCAGATATGTATGCAGTCCTAACTGGCACAGACTTGGCAGCAGTTAGTTACGTGGTTGATTAACTTCTGGGGTTAGATTGTGTAATCTCTTGAGCCATGCTGTCAAGCTCAATCATTTTATGAAAGAAAGGCCACATTAACCCTTCTGTTTCAAACAAGAACCACCATTCCTGAAGGCAATCTTCAGTAGCTGGAAGTGTTCAGCAGAACAGGGGATTTTGTGAGTCTGAAGCACCAATTGCTCTGAGAAAAAAAGAAAGAAGAGCAGTTTCAGCTAGAAAGAATGCAAATTAGTCTAGTGCCTTACATTCTCAATTGCAAGTATAAACTTAAATTCCCTCATCCATCTTGATGCTGGATCTCCCAGAACCTGGACAAAGCCTCAAACTACAGAATTCTTGCTTTCGTTTGAATAGGAGAACTCTCAGAAAATGAAATTTAAAAATCTCTGTGTGTAGAAAAATGAAGAAAATTAAAAAAGTCATGTCAGAATTGAATTTTTCTCATGTATTTTGCTTTATCTACTAAACTGAAACATCGGTTTTGTTCAAAAAGTTCCTATCCAGGAGGTCAGGCTAGCTAACCAAAGGGATTGATCTGGAGATATAAGCTAGGAGGGACATACCCAGAATTATTTCCCTCTGGTGTCAGTTTTATCAATTCTTCTCTTTCTCTCTCTTCTTCTCTGGAGGTAAAGAATCATAGACTAGGTATTTCTGTTACTGCTTGAGATTAAATTCCAAATACTAAAAACACAAGACTGCTTTCCTACTTGTTTCATTATAACCTGGAAGTTGGCAGATAATTCCTATGAAAAACTTAAAGTAGGGCAAAGATGCAGTACAGTGTGGCAGTGAGCTCTTTGCCAGAGTTTTGAAGTCTGGCACTCAGTCAGACATGTGAAATGTGACTTGCAAGTCCTCTTATTGGCTTACTAAAACTGCTTTTTTACTTGTGACTGAACAATCTTCCATTTTGCTACAGCCCTAGTAAAAGGCATGATTTAAAAAATTCAGTATCACACTGCCCCTGTTTTATAGGTGCTGCTTTTCAACCTGAGGCAACTCTACAAATAAAAGAGAAAGCTGGTCAAAAATACCTCAGATCAAGTATAGTGGAAAAAGAAAACAAGATAGAGCTCTCCTGAAAATGTTGACTGGTGACCATTATGGCCACCTCCAGTGGGGCATCCTGAAGTGGTATAAGGTTAACAAATTGCAAACTAACAATCCAGATTAAAAGTCAGAGTAGAAAGTCAAGGATTTGGCTCTCGATTGTTCCTGAGAAAAACAGGTCTCTATCTCTTTTCCAGCTGTCTTTCTTCTCCAGCTCTTGTCTCACCACCAGTTTTACACTGCTCACTTCTCTTTTTAACTCTTTTGCCTGCCTTTTGTCTTTTCTTTAAATTCTGGTCTGTTCAACACCCAAGAATCAGCCTTTCTCATTTTGTAGTCCATTCAAAGCTCTACTCCCTGCCTAGCAGTTGCAGCATGTATCCATCCAGCCTGCTTATAAGCACCGGTCTCGAGACACCTTCAGAAACTGATTCCCACATTTGCCTTTGCTTTCCTCTCTAGTGCTCTAACGCACAATGATTTGTCTTCTGCTGCAGGGAAAAACTCTGTCTGAAATACTGTGAAACTTCACAGCTAGAGTCTGTTATCTCTCATTCTCCCCAGCTATTCACTTACCTGACATTTAATGTCAGTTCACCTAATGTCAAGTCATCTCATTTGTGAAGTGCTTCAAGTAGGAAAGTGGATCTGGAAGTGAGACAGTATCTGAGGTCTGTATGCATGTGTGCATCCAGCTCAAATGTGCAGTTGCATTTCGTGGGTCAGGAGAAAATTGTGGTGGCCTCAACCAACTGAACTCAAAATTGCCTCAGGATTCCTAATGATCAAAAAATCTATTAAGCCCCCTCTCCAGATGTCTTATGCTAGGGAAATAAAGCAAGAGCAGACTCAAAGACATGAGTTCATAATGAAGTAGTAGGAAAAAAAACTGAGGACAGTAAGAAATTATCATTATCATTCCTACATTTTGTCACCTGTGTGTGGCTGTGAATGAGACTGATTCTACATAAATAATTCATGTTGATTGTTCCTCTGATGAGAGAATGAAAAAAATGCATGGTATTTGATACTATTACTACTTCTGCTCATTCATTTGAATTCTGTTAGAGTAGAGGTAGAGTCATAGTGTTTTGAACTTGTCTTCTTAAATGCTATAAATTTTTATGGTAGTTCTTGGTAGTTAATTACAACTGTCTAAATATCAGACACTATTTCAATACTTAAAAAAAAAAAAGCTATCTGTATTTTTTTTAAACTCTAACAGTCCTAGGCAACGGGATGTAGAAAATCTGAAACACCTTCATTTTTGCAGTAAACTCAAATCAATTAAGTAGGAAAAAAAAAAAAAGGAAAAAAAAAAGGACATAGATTTTAACAAAGTAGGAAAAATGGCATTTTAAGTCTTGATCTAGAAAACCAGCTACCTCAAATAGTGCCTATGATAAATAGCCAGCATGGCAGGGAAGAATGACAGTGTGAGGAATTCTTCTCCATATTCTTCATTGGAACATTCCTTACACTTGAGCTATTATATTGGTCAGTTTTGTTTCTTTCTGAATAAATACAGCAAACAAATCAAATTGCTGCCAAGTGATGCTAAAATTATTGTTAACTTTCTTTGAAGAATAGGAAAATTGTAAAATAACTTTTATAATACTGTGTGACAACCACTGGTGAATAACTATTTTCAGTGCCCGCTACTCTATTCATCATTGTCCAGCTCTTTGTACTTCACCTACTGAGACCTGTGAAGCAGAGCACAACATTTCATGCCTTGATTCTGTTGTGTCTATAAAATGCGTCTTGCAGCTCAGCAGACATCCCACTGAAACTGAGATCTGTCTGAAGAATTTGTAGGTTCAATGTTGTGGTCAGTTCATCTGCTCAAGCTTCCTAACACCACAACCAGGAGAGCGTGCACAGTGCAGAACCAGCCTACTCTCGGGGGCTGTCAGGTGCTGCTTCCCCGTACATCCAAGAAAAGGAAATGCGCTCAGTGATTCATGTAGGTGGTGAGTAGTTTGAAAGGGGTCAAAGCCTTCCTAGTTAGTTAGGTGCCTGTGGGGCAGCAGCTGAATATCAGTACTAAGGCCTGTGTAGATTTAAAAGAAAATGGATATGTAAGCACCTTTGTCCTGGTTCGAGTTAGAACAGAAAAGAATTCTGTTTAGTGATTTTACTTTTTAAGTTTTCATAGACAGTGTCTGCTTCTAGCAGTGATAATACTTAATGTTTAGAGTTATTACCAAGGCTTGGTGTGCAGACCAAGGCCACTGCTGGATCCATATTGGGGGGTATAGAATGTAAAAGCCTGTACATGCAGGGAGGAGTGGACAGGGCAGGTGACACTAAACTGTTCAGTCAGGTATTCCAGCCCATATGCATCATGCTCAGTATCAAGCTGAGGGATCACAAGGAACAAGTGTCTTCTTCAGTGGTCATCATCCAAAGAGGATTCTGTCTGTTCTGCCTTTGATCCCGATCTGTGTGTTCCTGAATCCAGTTCCCATCTGCTACTGAGTCCAGTCTGGGACTTCTCCAGTGCCTGCTCCACAGCATCAGTGGTGATGGTGATGGAATTGCCATCAGGGGAGATGGGTTCAGTACTGGGTGTGTATATATTTGTGTATATCCTATTTTATTATTTTCATTAAAGCTGCTCTAGCTTTCTTTTCTAATCAATGTCTCTCTCCGTTGTTCCTTTCCCTTCCTCTTTGGGAGGAGAGAGAGGTTAAGAAAGAGCATCCGCTGTAGGTCTAATGGATGGTCCTGACCCTAAATTTTGACAGCCTTTGAGTCCAGACCTAATAAGCTCTATTTTGTAAAAGGGCAGGTAAGGTCCTCTCAGGAATATTATGTGGTGGCAGTACTTTAAAAAACACTTTGTTGTTTTGGGTTTTTTTTCTTCGATGACAGCTACTGCTGCTTTTGGGATTGTGTTAACACAAGGGCATTAAACAACTTCTTACAAAGCAGAAAACTGGTTTTGCTCCTGCCTGAGACACAAAAGGTCTGACAAAAAAAAGAAGAAAAAAAATCAAAATACAAGTAATTTGCATGAGCTGTATGGATAAGTACTTTCCAAATGATCATATTTGATTTTTATTTCAGTGCCTAAAAATTTGTAGCCCTAGCCTTCAAGCATGCTACCAACTTAACAGTGGTCACTCCAGCCCTGCGAAATGGGCTGGTTTTACCCCCAGCATCATATTATCCCACTGAGGCTAGTCAGGATGTAGGTCTTAGGCCAGCATGCATAACCTGTGATGCTAATTCCTTCGTTTCCAAAGACTATCTGTTCTTAGAATTGCCACAACATTGCATTTACAGAATGGCAGTTAAGTTTGAAATATTTTAGAAAGGATAAATTAAAACTAAAACCAAACAAAAAAAAACCAAGAAAAGGAAAAGTTTTGCCTTTTTTTTTCCACTTCTGCTTTACATTTTTGCCAACATTGGAAACAAACAAAAAAAACCCCTCACACTCAATGTATCAACTAACATTGTAACAAATGAGACAAGAGAGAAGAAACTAAAATGTGAAAACACTACCAAAAAAAAAAGTCTCTGTAGTTTAGATATCCAGCAGAGAATGTGCCTTATTGATATTCCTTAGCAGAAAATACAGAGCTGACAGGATTCAAATTTTAGATTAGGATATATTCTTCTGATTTTGACATTAGGAAGACTTTAATTTATACAAAAATTCAACAGATCAATTCTGTTTTATATTTAAAACCCGTTTTTAAATCTCAGATGAAAGGTTGATGAGAAATGCAGATGTGGAATTGGAACAACCTTTCGTGCCTATGAAAACTGTCAGGTTGAATGATGGGATGATCATACACAGAAAGACTTGGGAAGTGAATAATTTTGGCAGCATTTAAAATGTATGTATTTGGCAGCATCCACAACCAATATGTACTACATAGGTGGCAGAAGACAGAATCCAAGATAAGTTACTCTTTTTTCTGGAATTCAGGCATGTTTTATTGCATGAAAGTCAATTCACTCTAAATAAATTTCTTTGCTTTTTATTCACTCCTTCATCCTTTCAAAGAAAATGCATTGAAGAAGCATAGAAGTACTGTGAAGAAGGTCTCTTCAGCTGTTACCCGAGTCCTAGCACAAGGTTTACAATAATCTACATCAGTAGCAATCTTCAGTTATCTGCCAGCAGACTCTTAGAATCAATGGTCTGTAACTGCTCTCAGATTTCCTCTTTCCCCCATCTCTGAGGCCCCTGCAATGAAGAAAGGAGAGTTGATAGGAGTACATCCAAAATAAGAAGTCACTGCTTTACTCTTGAGAAGTGGAAGGAGCAAGGTAATACCTTTTCTGTTCTTTGAATTATTTATTTTCTTTTGTCACAAGACAATATTGTTGTGGTTTGGTTCTGGCTTTGATCCAGTAAAGAAATAACCACATACAGAAATATAAATATGTACTGATATGATTTGAAGGTTTCAAAATTTTCTGGCTTTTGTATTGCAGTAAATATGCTGTAGTAGTTTGTGGATTAAATGCTCATGGAAAAGGTGGGGAGCAAATAAAAAAAGAAAGTGCCACACCTAACAAAGAAGCCATCTGTTCTTCTGACACAATAATAATAAAAAAGTCTATTCTGAGTCGTTTGCATGGCTTGGATGTTCTTCCTTCTTAGTGTGCATATACAGTACATTTAAGCTCACATAAGAGACCTTCCTGGTTGGCATTGGCTAAAGACTCTGTGAATATGCTCAAGATATGGGCTCCAAGAGTTTAAAAAAAAAAAAAAAAAAAAACAAAAAAAAAACCCCACCACAAACAAAACAAGCTGCTAAAACCAAAATGTTAACACTTTTGTAAATCTGCCAAGTTTTTCAATATAACTGCCAACAGTTTGATGTTCAGAGGAACTCAGCAGAATTGCTAACATGCATGCTGCATAAATGGCTATTCATTAGAAAGATGCTGTAGTTTATATGTGACTGCTTTCTTTGGCTGGCTAATATATCAAGTATGGTAGTTGTTTTGTACTGTGAAAAACTTTCTCCATTACCATAGTAACCTCTTGCATGTTGGCGGAAGCTGATGTCATTCATGGTATTATTCATTCTTAGTGAATTGGTCCTCAAAGTGCTAACAAGTTCCAGGGAGATAGAGCACTAAGTATACATTCTGGTTAAACATGATTTAACCATTTCACCTCACCAGGTCCCTGGAGATGTGTAGGTACATGTACTTGATATATACACACGTATGTATTTAGCTTCCTTAGTATAGCTAAGGAAAAGATTAGAATGTCATATTTGTCTAGCATAATTCTGTCTGTAACTCCCTTCTCATCCTCTGATATCTCAGCATCACTGAGATAAGTAAACTTATTTAAGGAAAAATAGTCATTTTTCCTATATATGTATTCACCTAATATCACTTCATTCTTCATCATTACTAATAATTAGCATGTAAAATAGACACTGTTCTATTTCAGGAATCCAAAGATTGGGTAGGATTTTCATTGTACATATTCCACAGATATTCTGTTATTAAAGTGGTAGCGCAAATTTGGGAGTTTGTTTTTGATTGGGGTGGAAACAGCATCAAACTGTAGAAGGAGGCAAATCTTACCTGGAGTTACATATAACCGAGAAACCTTCCAGAATTCCTTTGTCTGTGAACTTCATATCTCATGCACAGTAGTGTGTGGTGGCAAAGGACTCTTAATCAGTTCCAGGTCAAAGACAGGGAGACAGCACATGATACTGAAACTTTTTCTTTTCCCTCTTGATACCTATGTACACACAGATAGAGGGAGAATGTGAACATCTGTGTCAAAGCTTGAAGGGGCAGAGAAGAAAAGTCAAGCTTCCCTGAGTGCAGCTGTATGACTTTAAGAGGAGACATGGAAATGAACCTGACGGAGTTTGGTTCCACTGGATTTGTTGAAAACCCCTCCAGCATAGCCTTTCTGGAAGATGTATAAATTTTGCTGTATTTTTCTCATTAGGTCTGTATAAAATTTGCTGTTATTTTATCTTTATGGATACATTTGCAGCTATTAACCCCTAGCCAGACTTAAAAGAAGCAGGCATTTTAGTCCATCCTATCCAGACAGCATAATATGATGTCACTGATGGACACAGCCTACAAACCAAGGTGTTCTAAATTAGGCCTTTGTGTAAAATTAGAACTAGACAGCTTAGTCCTCTTGAAAGATGAGAGTCTTGTTTTCTCTTTGTGTTTGAGGTTACATTTAAACTGTGGGATTGTGATACTCCACAACTCATTCTAATAGATCACAATGATAAAGGGAATGAGGCTGTTGACCAAGACATAGTTCCTCCAAGCTTTTGACAGAGACTTTTAAAATTCCTACAAATAGATTTATTTTCTAGTTTATTTACTAACAGAAGTGTCTAAGTATAGACACCTGAACTTGTCATTTACCATGCATTTTTTAACTCTGCTAATATCTTGCTATTTTATCATAACTAGTTTCAATCCTGCTGCTATTGTGCAAGCTGTTATTAAAAAGAGTAGTGTTATACTGGAGTGCAAAGAGTAACAAAGACTACTTCTGACTCATTTTTTTTCAAAGTAGCTAAGTAACTTCTATATTCTTCATCCCTTGTTTCACAGTCTGATCTTTTTTTAAGAAACCTGTCAGTCCTGTAACACCAGCCATCAGGTCTAACAAATTTCCTGTGATCAGATAAAGTCTTCCTGAAATAAATGTGAGATTTCTGGATGGCATAGTCTGACATTCAAAATATTTGTTTCTCACCTGTTGCAACATGACTCTTTCACCTGTTTCGTTCTCTGATTTTTATTCCATATACTTCTGCTACGAGGCTCCATCCTTCAACTGAAGTGGAGAACTCACCAACACAGATTCTTCAGCTAGGGTAAGTATGCCTTGTCTAAGATGGCAGGTAAAACACCAGTTTTGCTGGTGATAGCCAGAGAATTTCAGGAATCAAAACCTGCCAGGAAAATGTGCATTTCACCTTTGTTTCACCTTTTCTTAATGAATGTAAAAGTGAGTAGCAAACCATTTATTTTGAAAGAAGCTTTCAAATAATGCTAAAACCCAGTGTTCATCAGAAATTAAGACAAATTTATTTTTCATATTTGAACAAAAATAGGGTTAGCTTTCTATTTGAAAAAAAAAATAATTCTTTTCCTAAAAAAATTAACACTTCAGATGAGACTCTTTTGACTAAATGATTACTGGCATTAGAGGATCACTCACTCTGTTTAGACTAGGTGTACATAAATGCCTTCCTAAGGTTATTGCATGAGTAGATTAGTCTAAGAAGTTTCTACAAGAAACACCTCCATTCCCAGTCCTTCAGCCCAATCCAGAAAATGATGGACCCAGAAGGTCGCATTTTTTTTTAGCTGGATATACTAATCCCATTTGTTCCATTCCAGTAGCTCCGTGACACACTTGCAAAGCCAGTTAGTGCTCTGTAGGACATGGGTCGTTTGTGGAAGGAGGGATTGGCAGGGTTGATGCTGTGGCACTGAATAATTAGGTCCTCATCTGTTCATCCAACATAAGACTACCCTCACAGGTTACATAGAGATGAGGCCTAAGTTTACATAGAGATAAAAGACAGCTACTCATCATCACCTTCTCTGTAGATATCCTCAAGAATAAAACTCTCCATTTCTTTCTTCTCCTCCCCTCTGTTCTCCACCTTTACTTATGATTATGCACAAGGTGTTGAGATCCTCTGAAATACAGCTACATCTCATACATCTCTTGACAAGACTACCATGATTTTTCTCTCCTTTTAGTTTTGTTTCATATACCCTGATGCAGTTTTCTGCAGCTAGTCCACTCAGATATATCTACCTTAAAATAGTCGTTGGAAGTGGTTTTGGGGAGTCTGTGCTGGAGTACTTGGGGAACAGCAGCAGCAATGTGATTCACCTGGACCACATAAGAGCATTTTAAGTGTTATGTATTTTTGACATTTGCCCTGTGGTTTTCCAACAGCATGGCCCAGAAAAAGCCTCAAACTAAGCAATGTAAACATTTGAACAATGTGACCTGCAGAATGCTGCCACATGTCATGTAGCAGGAGAGCATGGATAGAGCAGATGATTTTGGATAGATTGCTTTGCTGAGTAAGCTGCTTGATTAGAGCTTATGTTTGTGACACAGTATGGTATTTTCATTGCAAAATAATACATTAGAAATAAATTGGAAATTTTTGTGGCAAGAGACATCAGAGGTAGATTTCTATAAATTAGGATCACGACTTTTTTTGTCTGAAAGCATTTATAATTTGTATTAACCTGATGAAAAGATATAAGAAAAGGAATACTGTGAAACCATTTTTAAAGATTCAGCATTTCTGAGAGACCTAGGAAATCAAAAGTCCATCCCACAGACTCTTTAAGACACTAGAAACATTCCCCTTTCTCACCAGGACATAAATAAAACCTTTGGAAAGAGTGGGAGCAGCAAAGTAAATGATTATCTGGCTGACCCTTGGAGAACAAGAAGTAGATAGGACATTTGCTTGGTGTGTCAGAAACACATATTCAGATTGTGAGTCTGTCTTATTTAGGCTAGGGGTTAATCCTCATTAGAGTAGTGAGGAATAGATCTGTCCATTTAGCAACTCAGGTAGGATAAGGATGTGCACATCATTATTTACTACAGTTCACTGATTGCATTGTTTCACACCCTTCTCTTGAGAAACCCTTTCCTGACAAAATGTGGTTTTGCACTGGCAGTATTAAGGAGTGGGTTTGGATTCCAGCAAATAAGGTGTTCCTCTAAAAATACCAGTTTCTAAAAATGATTCAGTAAGAATTTAAAATAAACGGAGCCTCAGTGTCACTAAACTTAAATTCAGATATCCTCTGTCTTACATTGCTACAACAGTCATGAAGCTAATGTTTTTCAGTACTGAAGCCAAATAATTTTCTGCCCCTTAACCCAGTATGTAAGTCACTCACATAAGGATGAAAATGGTACAAATCTATAGAGCAATTGTATGAAATTATTATTTTGGGCACAAGTCTATAGAATACCTGAATCTAAGTTTTCTGAATGATTACTCCAGCTAGGGTAACATAATTCCCTCTGTAGAGGCTGATGGCATCTAATTGAGTATTTCAAACGCAGCTATAACCAAGCAGCCAAAGCTTTTGATAACCCAATCCTTAATTAACACATCAACAATTAGTAGTTTCACTGTTGTGATAGACCCTTACAGAATCATAAATTCACATCAGTGCTATTCAAAAGTTAGTAGCTGTTCCACTATTTCCAATCTCCTACTTCTCCAAACTAATTGTCAAGATATGTGGCATGTTAAAATATCATGGACCATGATTAATGCAAATCCATGAATAGAAATCAATGGTTTTGTCAATTTAGCCAAGCTTAGCATGAGATCCACTCTTCAGAGTGGATCTTCAGAGTGGATCTAGATACACAGAAAATCCATAGTACATAAGTAGTGTGGTTTTGCGCTGTGGATTCAAAGTCAACCTTTGAATATGGCACGAGATAAATTTTGACACTTTCTTTTCAATTTGCCTTGCTTATGTCAGTATTAAAATTATATACCCCATAATGTAATTAGTTCACTGTCAAAATAGGAAATGATATATGAATCTCCAGGTTAGGATATAGAAATTTTAAAAGAAAAACAAGCATTTTTTGATTAATTTTGCTAATAGATCTGAAGAAAGAAAGCAATCTGATCATACCATTGTCTTATCTGAAAAAAAATCCACAAATAAACAAGATGATTATAATTTGAAGTGACAGACACAAAAATACTGTGAAATCATACACACTTGAATGGATACAAAATTTTTCTCCTTGACTAACTTTCATATTGTTTCATTAACCTTGGCAGAAAACTTCAGCAAAGAGTAGAAGCAAGTCAGGATGCTGTGTATTTGTTATTTATGAGTAAAGATGTTTTCCATTCTGAAAAGATCTCCTCTCCATTCCCTTTTCTCTTTGTCTATTCCCTTTTCTCTTTGCCTGATGTTTTCTGTGATACTGCATGGCCTCTCCTTTAAAAATAATGTGGGTATTTGACAGCAAGCAATAGAGTGAAATCCTTTGATCTGTACATTCTAGGTCACTTTCTCCTCTTCACTTATTTCATATTTTTGCATGACCTACCATGTCCATAGCCACAGTAGATTTACTTATCTGACAGTATATATTTCTTGACATACTCTGTCCATTTGTGTCTATGCAGAAAAAGAGGAATGTCTCCATAGTCAGAGAATTATGATTAAAAATATGCCTCTTCCCTTCCCTTGAATCAAATGTTCCCTCACCCAGCTTCCCCACTTTTCTTTTCTGAGATCACTACAGCTCTGGTTGTCTAGAAACCTTTCACTGTCCTCACTTCACCCCATGCAATTTGCATGAACAAAGTGTCTCCCAGCTTTCAGGCAGTGATTCACACCTCCTACCTAAGCTTTTAGCTGTCAAACTACAGAAGTTTTTCTTCCACAGAGTACTAGTCCATTAAAAAGCAGCCAACACAGCTACATAGCATTTGTTGTAGCTGTGTGGGACAAGAAGAGACTGTTATGCCCATATCTCTCCAAGGTACGTGTCCAAAATTACATTTCTGAAGAGAAATATTAAGACTAAAAGAAATACTCAAGTTGAATATATCCTGAGGGAAGGGTAGGGCTAGAATCATCTTTAGTTTGAATTGATCTGGAGAAAATATTACTCAGTTAAAAAAGGGGAAGAAGTGAAAGTCAATCCACTCAAACATAGGAGGACAGCCTCAAAACAACCACAAAGGTTCAGTTCCTTTTCTCATCAAACAGAAACTTCTTAGCTGCAAAGAAGAATGCTGTTCATATTCATGCTATTACAATGGCATGCTTGGCATTTTACTAAAGCTCATACCATGGGAATTTCCATGTCTTCTTATGGTTGTTCTCTAACCTTTGACTTGTAAAAATACTTGGTGGACCCGCACCAGAATTTCCCACTAATAGTAGGTTACAGATTGACAACAGCTCAACATTATTTCAGATTCCCTCTGATTCAGAATTTGATCCCCTGAACTGATAATGACATGCTCTGAGGGAGAAGCAAGGAGCAATGATTTGTTTNATGCACCCCAGGATGCCATTGGCCTTCTTGGCCACAAGAGCACATTGCTGGCTCATGGTCATCTTCTTGTCAACCAGGACCCCCAGGTCTCTTTCACCTACACTGCTCTCCAGCAGGTCAGCCCCCAACCTATACTGGAACATCTTGTTGTTCTTCCCCAAATGCAAGACTTTACACTTCCCCTTGTTAGTGTCAAATATGATAGCAATTTAGATTCATAACTATCAATAAAAGAGTGAATGAATGGAAATAGCATTCTTAGACTGCACACAGACTGGAAATGATACTTAAGTCACATTCTACTCATACTGAAGTTTGAATAGATGCAGTTAACACCAATGGGCGATCTTAGCTTTTAAGACAAAGGTCTTACCCAAAGTTAATATTATTTTTGTTCCAAAGTCACACCACATTATTTCTACAGTGAACATTACTAACTTCAAATATCTAAGGTTGAGATTTTTTTTGTGCCTTTTAATTTTTTCTAACAGTTGAGTTGTTCTTGTTTCTATGTCATCAAAATAATGAAAACTAAAAAACTGGGTAGTTTTATATGCATTTGATAATGCTAAACTGCCTTTTTAGGTCTTCTCATAGAGGAAGAATCAGCTTTAGAAACAGAAACAATATTGCTATTTTAATGAAATGCTGCCAGTTTAGTGGAATAATTCAATATTTTGTTAACTGTTGGAATGGTATTTTAATATGGACTGCCTGTGGATGATGGTATACCTACACAGCACATTGCTGTGTCCTGCAAAGACACCAGAGCTAGCTTGTGTGCAGGAACCAGCAGAGACCCCACTTCTGCTGAGACTACACTGTCATGCAGGTGTACACTGCATCTGCTGTCAGTGCTAACGTGTTGAGAGCTAGGCATATGTTTCACTGATGTTTGGGGCTAAAGAATCTGGTGCGGGGGAATGATTTGAGACACTGGGAGAATAAGAAGACCTTGGCTTAATCATAGAATGGTTTGGGTTGGAAGGGACCTTTCAAGGTCATCTAGTCCAACCCCCCTGCAGGAAGCAGGGACATCTGCAACTAGAACAGGTTGCTCAGAGTAACCCTCAGTGTGAAAACTGTCCTCCTTTTCTCTAGTCTAAATCTCCCTCTTTTTGTTTAAAAGCATCACCCCTCATCACAACAGGCCTGCTGAAAAGTCTGTCCCCATCTTTCTGACAGACCTCTCTAAGTACTGAAAGGCCACAATAAGGTCTCTCTAGACCATGTCCCTAAGCGCCACATCCAATCTTTTCATAAACACCTCCAGGGATGGTGACTCCACCACCTCCCTGGGCAGTCCATTCCAGTGTCTGATCACCCTTTCCATGAAGAAGTGCTTCCTGATATCCAACCTAAACCTCCCCTGGCACAGCTTCAGGCCATGCCCTCTCAATCCTGTCCCGAGCTGCTTGGGAGAAGAGCCCAACCCCACCTGACTACAACTTCCCTTCAGGTCACTGTAGAGAGTGTTGTGTTTGCAAGAATACTGGCAACAATTTCTATTTGACTTGAAATGGCTGCTTTTAAGTAATAGTCTGTGTCAGATAGGATACAAATAAATTGTAAAGATATTTTTATCTGGTGTGCCTTAACTGAGGTACTTTACACAGCTATTGCTTCATTTCCACTCTAGGTCCCTAGCTGCTAGTCCCTTAAACAGAAAAGGTCACTTTAGTAAGTAAAAGTCTATGTAACACAAGAAGCCAAAGGAAAGAAATAGGCACTACAAGAGGCTTCTAGGAGATCCTTTCCACCTGAGACATCAGTCTTTCTGGACTGAGTGGAAATCAATATGAAATGACAGATCTTATGTATGGAAGTTGCTTACAAAGCACAAGGAGGAAGTTACCTGCTCTTTGCATAACCACTGATGATTGCAAATGACTGGCCAAAAAGGAAAGAGCTGTTATAAGCCTTTCCCAGCTCCAGAGAGTTTTAATCCACTTTCCAAGAAAGTGCTTCAGTGAGACACTGAGGTTTAGGGAAAAAGAAAACAGTATACTCCACTGTTATTAGGCCAGGAGGCAGCCAGAATCAAGAGTTGAGTGGGCATAAGACATCATCCAAGCATTCAACCTGCAGGAAACTGATTTAGGGTCTAAACTCTGCTCTGTATAGTATACAGGATTAAACCTATCCTGAGAGCACATTTCCTAACAGAGCACTCCAATCACAAAGAGACTGGGTTCTCCTTTCCTTCACTCCTGCTGTGTACTGGTTCAGCTTCCAGGGATAGGGAAGTGTGCTCTGCTCCCACCCACCCCCTACATATGTTGAATCTGGCTCTGGGGACATTAAATACGCAGACTTTGAGTGCTGGGCACCTAAAACTTCATGTGAAGCTAATTGTGGATTGGTCCATGACTGGCAGCTTGGGTTTCTGTGGAAAGCCTGAGTGAATTTCAACAGTGGGCCACTTACCCGTGGATCACAGCTGTGAGGGACGGCTGCTTACAATCAACCCTGAGTTGGTTCAGGTGCCATCATCAGGTAAGCAGGCACCATTCAAGACTGAATGAGGGGTGATCTAATATGTAGGTTTTTATACTCTTTAGTTAATCTCAGAAAAGTGATGCACTGTTGTGCAAAAATGGGTATGTACTTTAGCTAAAAGGTAAGAAGGCCTCTTACCTGTGAGCAAAATATTTTAACAGGAAGTCTCACCACTTAATAAGGTAGCAAAAGTCTTCTCTGTGATCAGGACTTGGGGCTTTGCTGCCTTTATGTTTTTTTGCAAGTTTTCTACCTACAGTGCCAGAAAACACAGCGCTAAAGCAGCAGGGCGTGAGCAAGCTGCTTGTGATACTGGGACAGAAATAGATGTATCCAAGCTGCCATTGATTTCATAACTACGAACCTCATAAGAAGTGTTGTTTTTGTCTCCATCTCACAGATTGATGAATATGACATTCCCGGCGTTTCCCTTTTGTTGGGCGTTGTGTGCCAGCAGGGAATCAAGTAGGTCTTTGTTGTGCTGAACTACATCTAGACCACTCCGACCTACACAGCCTCCACGACCCCTTCCTTCGGACAGTTCACCGAAGGAGGGGGTGGGGCAACGAAGGTCGCAAAACCCAAAAAACGCGGCAGCCCTTTGCGGAGCGCCCCGCTGAGCCGGGTGGATCCCAAGCACGGCGGGTGCGTGCCGGAGAAGGATCCCAGAGGGGCTTCGGCGGGGGGCTTGGGGTGGTGGGAGGGGAGGCCGGGGGCATGAGGCTGAAGCGCCTGCCCGCCCTGCCTCCCTC
>VWZY01003729.1:62606-78610 GCA_013399075.1 Chloroceryle aenea | reverse complement strand
TTGGTGGTCTCTTGTGTGTATATGGAGAAGTGTTCTGCTTGTCTTTTTGTCTGTGCGTCCGTGTCCTCTCTTGGACCGGCGGCCCCGCAGCCTGGCGGCAGCCCTTGTGAGAGCTGCCCCGGACAGAGGCAGGAGCTCCCTGGCTGCGGATGAAGCGAGCGAGGGACGAGGGAGATCCAGTGGGTCAGTGAGGTGCGCGGTTCAGTCCGCTTTTATTGTTTGTGTGTGCATGTTGGAAAACTGATCTAGGCTCCATCATATATGCAGGTTTCCTTAAATCATGCCCTTTACGGGAATGCTGTTGCGCTTCCCGAGCCCCCGTTTGGGTAGCGAGGCTGATGCAAGCTTGCCACCCCGCCGGTGTAAATCGGTGCTGACAGGCAACTGGATGGGAATTTTCTGATAAACACTTTCTTTCATTGGTAGTGTCAGTCGGTTAAATCCCAGTGTTTTGCGGAAGAGCGCCTCCCAAATGGGTGAAAGAAGGGTTTCAGAGCACTGCTCTGAGTGCCAGGCTCGTTTCCACTAGTCCTCCTCAGGTGGCTCCTGATCCCGTGTACCCTGAGCAGCCTTGTGCCGGGCTGGAGGGCTCCTTGGAGCCGGGTTTCGCAATGGGCGCTTGGAAGCCTGTGGGCATGTGTGAGGCTGGATACCAGAAACCTTGGCTGGGAAGGGCGAGGGCTGCTGGCCGCCGGAGCCTGCTGGCTTCAGAGGCTCGCTCTGGAGGTAAATCTTTTCCTTCCCTCTGGATACCGAGCAGTGTGATAGAATCAGCCCGTTTATTTAAGGAAGAGCGAGGTCGTGCAATTTAGGTGTTTGCACAGTGAGTTTGTGAACTTTCTGTAAGAAACTTTTAAACTTGAAATTGTTTGACCTGGAAAAACGAGAACCTCAGCCCTGCAAAGCAGAGGTGTCAGCCCTGGAGCAGTGTATGGGGGGCTGACTGGAGTCTCCTGCCGTGGGTTGTTTCTGGGCAGACCCTCAGGCAGATCGTGTTTTCTTGTCTCCCGTTTCCCCATCTGCGTAGGAGAGTATTCTCGTAGCTCTGCGTACGCCATGCATCCTGCTTGTGGAGCCCTGGGTAGTATCGGGACTCTCTAGTATCAGTAGCTTGGACCGAAAGCGAGAAACGAGTGGGTAGTGCTGAAGTAGTAGCTTCTTAGGCGGTGGTTTACTTTGGGAATTATTTTGTGGGTGTAAAATAGAACAAGTTTAGACTTCGTTGCCAGCATCTGAGATGTGACTCGAGGGTTTGGGGGTGGGAAGCTTGTTATGTGTGTATATATGTGTGTGTACACTAGGTTCAAATCACTGGGACAAGTTCTCTTTACTGGACTATTGTCATGGAACAGCAGGGATGCCATTAAAAGTACCAGTAAAGACTGAGATTAGGGTGATTGGTAGAGCAGAGCTCTGAACCGTTGCTGTGATTTTGTGTTGTAGCAGCATTCAGGAATCCCAGCTGTAAATCACATTATACAAAGAGAAAGACAATCCTTGGCCTCAAGGGATGACACAGGTACAGCAAGCAATTTGTAAGAGGAAGGAGCTGAGGGGAAGCCATTTGTCTGATGTTACATAGGTTGGGCCAGAAATGAAAGTTTCCAGACTTAAACTGGCTTTATTTGTTTTGTCTCTGTTACAATACTTTTTTTCATTATGAGCTGATTCTTTCCTAATTATGGGATAATTTTGCAAGTACTAACAATAGTAGTTGATGTATAGTATGCTGAACATGTATTTAATGTGGAAAAGGAGTAAATATTGAAAATTTCTAGCAGATCAAAATACTTCCAACAGGTAGTGTACAAAGTTATTTGAATAAATCTAGCTAGGTTATAGTATATTCTTTAATTGTATACTAGGAAATAAATGGAGCTTGAGTTGCTTGGAGTTTGTAGTGCTGCTTGACACGATTGACCACCATGAAACAGTGGTTTATTGCGCTGCTTTGAAATAGCTCTTGCATTTTATGCTAGCATGATGTTACCTTAAGTAGTAGCATTATTTCAAACCCCCATAATGAGATGAAAAGCAGTTGGCGTGCACTCCTGTAAAATAACATTGTAGTGCTAAATTCAGATTCTGTTTGAAGGTGTCTATAAAATACCATGCTTATGCAGGGTGTCATACCAAGAAAAATAGACGTCTAAGTTAGAGCGGTCTTAAAACATTTTTGTCATGAAATGACAGTCAGAGCTGCAGTTTCAACCACATTTTTCCTCTTTTGGAAGGGAATGGTTTCTTAACTTAGATTTGGAAACTCTGACAAAGTGATCATGGGGTAAGTGGCCATAATAAATGGGAGGCTTTAATGAGATGAATTACAGATTTGAACATGAGACTCTCCTGTCCCACCTGATTGTGCCCAGGGGTTGTGAGTTGGTGTGGGGGAAGGAATAACAAACAAGTTATTTCACAGTAATTTCTGTGTGTTTGTTTTACAAAAAGATGTGCTTAAATATGCAGTTTGAATATACGTATACACGCACAGTGGATTTTTTCAATTGTGAGACACAACAGAAAATATTTTTCCAATCTGAAGAATTCTTTTAGCCAGATTATCATGAACATGATATTTTTATTATTGTTCAGTTCTGTAAAAAGTGACAAAGCAGTGAATTTCTCATCTGCCTTAGAAAACCACAACAGAACAAAAAAAACCCAAGACAAATAAGCAATATGGTCCGAAGTCACTTTGTATAGTCAGTCAATACTATCTCAAGTCAAGCCTGGCTTGTTATTGTCTTTCTGATCATAGCCTAGCAAACCTCATTTGCACATTCTCTGTGCTGTTTCCACTTCATCTTCTTTCTTCTGCTGACTGTTATTAAGATAATTGTAGCTAACAAACATATGAAAATGTTGTATTCCTGCACAAAATTAGCAACAATTGGGGATGCAGTTGATGATGCCTGGGAATACCACGTTGGCACATATTGTCCACAACAACAGCTTCTGGAGGTACTTGTCATTTTATGGGCCAGACCTACTGATTTAAGACTCTGCCAAGTTCATGTGAAATACAGATTGTTTCATCTTTCTGAAGATGATGACAGATATTTTTCATCAGTAAGATGAAAGAACCTTCCTGGCAAGCAGCTAACTCTAACCTTTGCTCTTAAATTTGTTAATTTTCCCTAAGGTGTGTGTTTCATGTGGTGCAGAGCCTAGCTGTTAATTCATTTAGCTTCTTAGAGATGTGTCACAGCAGTCAAATAAACATCAGTGTGTGTGTATATATATATGGCTATTCCCACAGCATTTTCATGGAGTAATTGTTACTATTACCTATTCTGATTCATGCCTGTTAAGTCTGTGTATTCCTTGCCTGTCTTACTACACATGCAGAAGAGGAGGACTTGATAATGGATTTTGAGTTTTATTTCCTCTTTCTAAATGTTTCTCTTTAAAATATCCCTTTCCCTAATTTCTGGAACCATTGATGCAAACACTACATCTGTTTGAAGAGAGAAATATTTTTCCCTAAAATATTTGGGATTGTAAAAGTAAGCCGTGCAACCTGACATGTAGAACCAGGCTTCTAATCTTGATTGTGGTGATGCTCCTGGGTAACATAGCTGAGATCTGTAGTCATCATGTTTTTCCCCAAAATTACATCCTGGATTTGCAATACCATTTGGAGAGAGGCTTTTGCTTCTGCAAAACTTGCTCTGTTTGACAAAATGCCTACCCTGTTTTTAATCAGAAACAGAAATGTCTGGGTTGGAAAGGACCTCCAGAGGTCATCTAGTCCAACCACGTTGCTGAGAGCAGGGACAGCCTCAACTAGAGCAGGGTACTCAGAGCTCTGCCAAGCCCCACCTTGAATGTCTCCAGGGATGGGGTCTCAGCCACCTCCCTGGGCAACCTGTTCCAGTGCTCCACCACTCTTGCTGTAAAGAACTTCCTCCTTATTTCTAATCTTAATCCACTCCTTTCTATTTTAAAACCATTGCCCCTTGTCCTTTCACTCCAGGCCTTTGTGAACAGGCCCTCTCCAGGATTTTTATCAGCTCTCTTCAGGTCCTGGAAGGTGGCTGTTGGGTCTCCCCAGAGACCTCTTCTCCAGGCTGAACAATCCCAGATCTCTCAGCCTGTCCTTATAGGAGAGGTGCTCCAGCCTTCCAGTCATCTTTGTGGCCTCCTCTGGACCCGCTCTATCAGGTCCGTGTACTTCCTGTGCATCTCTGTCTATCTCCAGTATGAATAAATATTTGAATACAGAGGGTTGGATGTATCCACTGGAAAATAATTGAGCTTATTGTAAGTTGCAGTAGGATAAAAATTATATTAAAAAATCATCTACTGTGTTGTGCTGTACAAAGAGTATGACAGAGGTCTTTTCTAATGGATGTAGCAATATGTATGTTTTTGCTGGGCTAGTTGTCATGATATTAAACAAAAAGGGACATTAAAAGGTAGACTAAAAGTAAATTAAACAGTCCTGCAATGAGGCATCACAGGGAAATGGCTTTAGGGTGGTTGAAGTAATTGTGGTTTTTGGATCATACATAGAGAAGTAGCTCATTACTTCCAGATGTACTAAAATGGTCTTGTTTCTCTCAAGAATTAATACATGTTTAGTGTTTATCAAGTCTTAACTCAAGTGGGCTCAAAAAGGTGGAAGAGCATATGCATCCCCAGCAGTGTAAGGCTCAAACACAGGTGCTTACTCAAACACAGGTGCTATGGTGGTAACCAAACTATTTTTTTCTGATGCTTTTAGTCATAAGCCACTCTCACCTGAGTTCCTGTGAGAAAGAGTAAGTTCTGGAGAGAAAATACAAATTCTTGCACAACACCACATTTCTGTTAGCAGGTGAAAGGGCTTTTGAAGTTACTCTGAAAATCACTTAAAGCTGTTTCCCCCACCCTGTGAAAATGGCTAAGATGGCACAGCTGGGTTTGTCGTGTGAAGATGTCTGGCAACAAGAGGCTGCTGCTCAAACATTTGTCTAAAGGTATTTGAGCAATGTGATTTCAGTCCACAGTGAGATGCTGGAAGCTAACTCCATCCCAGAGGTGTACATGCAAGGATGTCTTGTAGGCATCTGAGGTACGTTGCAGCTGTGGCACAAGCATAAAACAGAACCACATCAGATATCCAAGTCTGGGTGACTGAGAGGTAGTGCTTGTGGTTCAGAAGGCATAATTACATTTCATCATGGTCGATCTCACAGTGAGAGTGAAGCGATCCATATAAATATAAATTCTTTTGGTACATGACGCAATAGTCAGCAGACTTGAAATAAACTGGTGAAAAGCTTTTATTTTTTTTTCTTTCCACACATTTTTTTCCTTTTGATACCTGAAGATCCATGCATCTGCTTTTCTGAGATCATGGATGATTTTGTTTTGATTAGAATAAGATGTGAAATGTTTGGAAAGACTGTCTACAGGATGTGTGGAATGCTAGCGGAGATGTGGGAATTTTTTTGAAGCAGTTAAGTACGTCTCGTAAGTGGGCTCTAAAGGAATTGTAACTGTTGATGTTTCTGTTGCAGTAGTTTACTGTGGATCAGTTCTCAATTGAGGGGCCTTTGTGTCAGGTGCTGTTTTATTAGATGTAATAAAACAAAAAAGACATCTATCCAACTGCATTTATCTTAGAGTCTGAGAAATACCATACAGGAGGAAGGGAGACCAGATAGTGTTGGTAGCTTTATATTTTTTATGGTATGAGCAGCTAAATCCCATAATGGAAGCTTAATCTGAGTAAGTGTACAGGCTCCCTGTGTAATCAAAAGAGAGAGATGAATGACTTCTTGGTAGTGGTTACTTGAATGTATAGCCATGACTCTCTGCTATGCCTGTCTGCTTTGAGTTTGAAGTGGATGGGCAGAGGAGACCTGTGCAAGTCAGATGAAGGCTCCTTCCTGAAGAGTGTACTGTAGGTGTTTAACTTTTCCCTGTCAGTGTCCTTCCTGGATGTCAGCTAGAAAGGGAAAGTTTGGGCAATTTGTCAGATCTAGCTTGTAGGTAAGTGTGCAGTGTCCTAATTACAAGTTTTATTTAAGGAACATTAACGATTTAACACACCAATCTAATCACTTGTAAGCTTCTTGCTAATTTTGTAATTAGCACTGGAGCAGGACATTTTATGGAGGATACACCTTTAAGGAAATTGGGACTGCTGACTTTGGGTGCTTTTAGAGAGCTGTTTTTCTCACCATGTTCTGTAGATTATGTCTAGAAGGAAATACTCCGATTTGTTCTGTTTTTACATGATGGTGACAATAGATAATATGCCAGGTGTTTACAAAAACCTGTTTTAGTTCTCACAACCCACATGACTCTGGCTTTTGCACTTGTGTCTGTAGGATTGGATTCTGCTCAAATATTCCCTAGTGGAGAAGGCATGCTTGAACCTCTTTATACCACAGTTATGTTTGGCCTTCCAAGGGTGAGGAGGAGAACTCAGGGTGTAACTAGGGTGTTCTGGCTGTGTGCTCATGCAGTTTATAGCAGCCAAGGCAGCTTTGTATAAACATAGATAGTAGAGTGCAACTTGGAGCAGCCATAAGCCTGCTTAAAATGTAGTGTGGCCTTTCAAGGATAAAGCTGTTCTTGTAGCTTGCTTTCAGGTGATCTATGTAGCATCTTTCAGTTGATAGAGAACCTGCTGGAGACTATCCTGGCCCATCAAGCACATGGTCGTAGATTTTTTTCTTCTCAGATAAGGTCTCTCAAGTGTTCTCTTAATTTCAATAAGCAGACTTGTTCTTTCCAGAGACTGATATATTTGACTAATCCTTAGTTCTAGAAAGGAGTTCATGCTTTGTAGAATTAAAACCTAAGAATTATCTCTCTATAAATGGTAGGTTTTTAATGTTTTTGAAGATGGTGAGCTTTGTATCCAGTCTGGAGTAATATAATATAAATAAGGTCTGTAGACAGAGATCTGTTTATTAGTTTAATAGATGTAGCTAGAAAAGAAACAAACAAGCTCTTAGGCTTAGAATACCTTATTCCCTTCTTGGACTGATGAAGCAATTAAGCGTAAAAGCTTGTCACTTGTTTTTATTGCTCGACGGATGCAGTAGGCTTTTAAACTAATCCTTTGCTTATTTGTCTTTGTAAAAGAAAATGGTTCATCTATAGGCAGAGCTGCTGCATGCTTCGGGGGCACTGAGCAGGGATATGTGCATTTAATGCAAAACCAGTTGGAGTCACTTCAGCATGCGAGATCGTGCCCTGGGCTCACGATTCGTCAGTCCCGTCACATCTCTTCCTTTCCCAGCAGGATATGCTCGTCTACATCCCAGTGTGCCAACACAGCCGTATAAAGGAAAGGATACAAAAACACTGCAAGCTACTCTGCTTTGCTTCCACTTCCTACCATAGATGCTGTTTTTGATGTCAAGTGGCCCAGTACTTCCTTGACCCCTTTCGCTATTTCTTACTGAATGTGTTTTAGTGTCAATTTGGCTCTCCCTTTAGTCCCAGGTTCAAGTCTCCTGATTGTTCACACTGCATATATGCTAATTAATTCAGCATCTCTACCAGAGATAGAGAAGTAGTTCCTTCAGAAGAAGGATGGGAGTTGAAAAAAAGCATTGTTGGCTGACTAATTTGCTTCAAGGTCTGCTCTGGATGAACAGTATGGGTACAGACCCTGCCAAATTTGGCTTCCTCTGCCTGGGACATTTCTCTAGCACTCTCCCAGGAGGTTTTCTGCCCTTAGCTGACCCCTCATGCGTGTGACAGAAAGAGTTTGGAAGCACTCCTGAGTGTCAGATCTAGCTGGGTTTTAAAACGAGCAGTGCCAGTAAAGAGACCTTAGCCCTGATGGTGACTGTGCCTTACTACACAGAGGGCTAAATGGATGGTGACAGCATCAGCAATTTTATTCTATTTCTGCATCAAGTGGTATTTTAGTATTTAACGATCTTTGCTTACAGACATTAACTGTTCCCTCAATTTCTAGTCTAATAGAGGATGTTTGAGGATGTTGTCACACGTCCCTTACAAAACTTTAATAAAAGACGCTGGATTGCAGAAAGAGGAATCTTGGGCATGCCAAGGGAGAGCCCAGAGCAACTGTGCAGTGTTGTGCTGGCTGTGGCATCTGCTGCTGCTGAAGCTGTTGGTGGGCTGCAGTCAGGTCTGTGTTTCTCTGCCTGAGGGAAGTCGTGTTCCAGCAGACCTGAATACCTGAGCAATAATTGATATAGTTGCCAACAGTGCAGAAAGGCAGAGTGAGGTGCTTTTACTATGTTCTTTATATAGTTTTCCAAGAATGGAAAATAGCACTTTCAAACTTTCTCCTCATTATTAGTTTTAAAAATAGCTACTGCAATTCTTGTCTGCTAGAAAGATCAATTAGATGTCCTCGTTATTTGATGAGGGTGTTGAAATGCAGCAGCATTTCAAAGCCTTTGGGCTTTGATGGCCTGTATCCTTTACAGACGTATGATAAATGACAGTCCGTGCTCCCAAAAAACTTTCTGTCTGTCAGAGGAGGGGAAATTAGGTAGTGTCCACAGGAACAAATAAAAGAGCAAATATAAGTCAGAGGAGTTTCAGTATCCAAGAACACATTCCACTTCTGTTTTCCTGCTTTATGTAGTAAGCCATTATTAGTCTAGCTAGATTTTAATATTTTTAAACTCTGCAATTTAACTAAAATACGTCGGACTTTTTAAAAGTCCTTTCAGTGCCAATGAGTAGGACAGAATTTCTCAGCCATGTGAGAGCAAGGGCCTCCTCTGCACCCTAGGAGCAGAGGAGGGAAAGGTAATGTTGGCCTTTTTTTAAGGGACAAAGCCAATTATGTTGTTTAGGTTATCTACAGATCTGTCAAGTCATGCAGCTGAACATGGCCATACCTTTTCAGGAGATAGTGACCTTCATGGCAGGTAAATTTGGCCTCCCAGGTTTGTAATGCACAATGAGCATGATTGCAACAGTTGGTCAGGTCTAGATATAAAAAAAATGCGCACAGCCGTCTGCAAACACACACCCTGGGCCCTTTTGTCACCTGCCTTTGGGCTTTGATTCAGTGCAGCAGCATCTTCTGCACTGGGTAGGGGGATATTTGAGAGGCCAGTGTGAGGCTGTAGGGCGCTGCAACATTGGTAGGTGGGTTGTGCACATTCCAGAAGGGTTATTTGTGCTGATAAACAGTCTGGCATTTTGGAATGGCTAAGAGTGGGTGTGGGTGTCTTCCTATATCCATACTTAAATGTTAGCTGATCTTCCAGAAAGTGAGGACAGCAGTGTCGTGGCTGCTGTTGCAGCGTATCTGCTGAACTCGCAGTTGGGGAGGAAGCTGTTTCCTTTATTTGAGTCCTGTTTGTGGGCTTGGATGCACATGTGTGAATTCCTTCTCGGTTGAAATGCACACAGTTCTCACACAGTCTACTGCTAAGGAAAGGCAAGACTAGTTTACAGAAAATACAGTTTTGGATATAAAATGTGAGATTGTGCCCAAAACCCCGTGTCGATGTGCCTGTGGTTCTTCTGTTTTCTACGTCTTTATTGTATTTTTTCAGCTTTTTTGTCTGTATTTGTTGTTGGGAAGACATTGGCAATTCATGGACACCACTTTTAAGAGTGAGTAAGTGACGACTTTTATTTGGTCTCATTTTATCTATAATTTGTGCTTTCACAAAAACTTAACCAGATATAAAAGAGATTGGGGAAATTTAACAGGGAGTGGATAAACCCCTTTTGCCTGGGTGTTTAAGCCCAGGACGTGGGTGGAAGTTATGCTAACCTAGGAACCACTGAGATTGAACTCCTTGCAATACTTTATGTGCAAGTATACTAATATAATAGACTTGAAATTGATCTCAAAACCCTTCATTTATCTTGTTAATTTAAAAAAAAAAGCTACAAATTTGCAGATCATTTCATATTGGTGCTTGTTACATCTCAGCCAACATCTGACAGCTGAAAACTGTAAGTGCCATTTTAAGCTCCCAGCTGGTGCTGCCACTGGCTAATGATGACCTCTCCTCTTCTCTTCCACAGACATGATGGTTTAGGAGTGAGATAATAGGATATATTAAAAGAAAACGGAAAGAAAACCAATCTCAACCTGCACTACCCATCCTTTTTGTGACTCCTCTGGTTGTGTTTATGACAATGCAGGCAGTGACCAGTGTGTTTTGAACCACATTTAAATTTCTTTTCAAAACAGATCTTTAAAAACACTAGCATGACTACTGAAAATTAAGACATGAAAGGTTAAAGTCCCTATCAATACATTAGAAATATATAATTGTAGCTGACATAAATGGCTAAACTTAACCCATGTTAAATGTTATTTCTAGTATTGTTTTTACTGTTATCCCAGTAATTAGCCTGGGATCAAAGACTCTCTTAGATGAGTATGTTGTGACCTGTCTTTCTCCCCTGCACTCCCTTAAACATTGTCTTCTTCCTGCAGGGACTTGAGATAAACCATTGCAAGTCAATTTGTTAGTGTCTTAAACAGTGCTGAGCAGAGTATAGCTGTTCTCATTAGTTCTTTTATTGCCAAAGTGTCAGCACAAAACTCTTGAGGACCTGTTTGTAACATGAGTATGTCTTGATTTGTTTAATATACATTTTTGTCCAATTGTGGAGATGGCATTTAACTGTGTTCTGGCTTTCGAATCCTTTGTGAATTAGTCTTAAGTGACCAAATCAATGGAAAATGTTTAAAGACTTAGTGTGATTGATGGACACATTTCTGTTTACAGAGTGACTAGATTTTAAAGAGCTCAAGGTTTGCTTAAAGAACAGGCTGAAGAGTTATTTACTTAGAAGGAAAGAACTCCTGGTAGCTGTTCTCTATCAGCTTATGCTGTCTTGTGAAGTGTACCTTTTTGGTTTTCCACTAGTGGAGTTTGTGCTCCTGTCATAGCAGTGCAGAGTGGGTTATGTGATGCAAGATTAACACTGTAGTGTTCTCCAATGCTGCTTTGGTAACCGATTTCTTCTGGATTTCATTTCAAAAGGGTTCTGGTGCTGACAACCTTTACTGAGATCTTGTTTGGACTGGTCATGCCAAAAGATGCTGGAAACTGATTTAATAAATTAAATATTAATTTTCTTGGGGGGGTGTAATCATGGGCATTGAAATTTGCTAGATATTTGTCATGATTCTCAAAGAATCAGGAATTAAACATACTGTTTTCCTTGGATTACATTTAGTTTTTCCCAAGAATACCTAGTCCAAGGAATGAGAATCCCTTAAAAGGACTGAGAGTCTTTGTTCTAAGTAATACTTTCTTTATCTGTTTGTTGTCCCTACAAAGGAGAGTAAGATTTTCCTGCTGTGTGTTTTAAGGAGTTAACAAAATCAGTTTAAGGGGTGGAAAATTGCATTAATATCCTGAGGTTATCTAAGGAATTGTTTGAGGGTGTAATAGTAAAAAGTTTGCTTTAAATATTTCATCAAGGTAGCACTGGTAGTTTCACTGTGAATTGTGTATGTCCTGGGAAGGTTGAGAGGACTGTGTATTGATGCACTCACTGAACCATGCGTAGTTAATGCACCAATGCTACATCAGAGATATGTTTGGGCTATATTTTACTTTAAAATATTGGTATTTATAGTATCAATATGACTAAAGTACTTTGGGATTCAGTTTGCCATCTTCTTTCAATTATACATTAAAGCATGGGAAGAGAGCAAGTGAAAAATGTGCATGTGTCGCTTTCTTGTTTTATTCAAATCACAGCGTAGACCAACAGCACTGGGCCTTTGTGCTCCAGAAAATGAGAGCATATGCAGTCTATACCTGTGACATGACAAATGGGGCCACTGTTTCAATCTTCCATAGCATGCTAATAACAGAGCTCAGTCAATGTTGGAGAGCTCATACCCCATCACAAAAGTTAAAAGTATTTATTGGTGCTGAAATGGCTTTCCCTAGTGCTGCCCGGCCTCTTCCCAATTTGTAACTGTGGCAACGTGGTTATGTGTTTATCAGCCTCAAACACTGAGAAACCACAAAAGCCTGGGTGTAATTTAAAATGTAGCAATATATTTTTTTTGTTGTGTGTATCTGTGTGTATAGATAGCTCTGTGCATGTTTGTTTCTACTTAATATTTCCTAAGAAGCTGGAAGTCATCCTGCAACACAAATAAGAAAGGATCTTAATTTTAAGAAGCAGGTGGTTCTTAAACCTTAGCAAGAGTACCTTCTGCAGTCAGACTTTGCAAAGTGGCAAATTCAAACCCTGTAGGAAAAGGTACTCATTAATGCAGTCTAGAAACTAAAGTGACCACCTTGAATAAGTTCTTCTAGCTTGTATCCAAAGCTGCAACATACAGTGAGATGTTACATGAAAAACACACAAAAAAAACCCAAATAAAAAACACCCACCCAAACAACAAACCAACCAAGCAAAGAAAACATCCCAGAAAAATCCTGTGCATACACTTCAGCAATTATGGAAAATTGCTTTTCAAGCTTATTAATAAAGTAGCATTTAATGAAGATAACCACAAACAAATTAATTTATACAGTATGTTTATTGCTTCCCTAATGAATTTATGAATTAAATTTAGAGTTTTTCACCTCAATGAATAGGTTAATCTATTTTTATACTTCATATACCTTTTTGTTCTCTAAATAAATAAAAATATTTCTTCAGTCTATTCCAGTCTACAGTTTGTCTGAAAGAATACCACTGGATTTAAGTACAAGGTAGAGTTAAGTTCTCTTAGAGAACCCTGCCAACATGAAACTCTTTGTCCTGTTTGAAGTGTTGGGAGGTGTTGCACTAGGGAAAAGCTGTCCTCAGTCACACTGGTAACTTGGCTTATTGTTTTTCCTACTGAAGCTTTTTGATATTAAGCCCTTGCTTTGTAAGGCTGAGGAATTGAGTACTCTGGTATGATACATGGAAGCAACATATTTATCTGTAAATAGCTGTATGGGGTGTAGGTATGTAGGTGTTGGTAGTGGTGGGGCTGCAAGGGTGACCTCTATGGGAAGAGACAAGAGGTTGCCTCTATGAGAAGAGACGAGAAGCTGCCCAGTGCCAAACACAGCCAGTTCCAACTGGCTCCCGTGGGTCCACTGCACCCATAGCTGAGCCCCTCAATCAAACTTTCATTTCTATGAAAGTGTATTTAAAAAAATGAAAAATATCAAAGTGAAAAATATTTGGAAGTGGAAAACATTGGTGCCTAAGTTATCTTTCTACTGTTTTACCAGTTGGAGGAAATGGGGCAGCTAGAAATAGACATATAATGCGTATCAACTTCTGGCTGTGTGGCTGGTGCTGTCATGAGGGTTTTGGCTTTTATGACACTGGGACATTATTTGATGACTATAACCTGTTAGAGAGGGATGGAATCTACCTGTCTAGAAGAGGCAAGGGAATATTTGGCAGCGGGCTGGCCAACTTGGTGAGGCAGGCTTTAAACTGAAGGATGGGATCCAAAATGGCAGTGCTCATGCTATCTCATCCAGCTGGGGAATAAGCTAGGCCAGCCAGAGCAGTGATAAATGCTCCTTATCTGCATTCTAAGTTGACAGTCAGAAGACCAACTACCTCAAAGGTGTGTATGACTATGGTGGATCCTCTTGCACCCCTTCAGGGAAATCTTTATGCTGGATTAAAGCTCTGGAATGCCTGTACACCAACACACAGCACGGGGCATAAACAGGAAGAACTGGAGATTGTGTGTGGTCACAGGGCCATGATCTCATTGCAATTACAGAGACATGGTGGTATAGCTCGCATGACTTGACTGGAATGCTGTCATGGATGGCTACATGCATTTTAGGAAAGACAGGCCAGCAAGGCGAGGTGATGGAGCTACTTTTATGTGAGAGAGCAACAGGAAAGTGTTGAGCTCTGCCTAGGGAAGGATGAAGAATGAGTAGAAAGCTTATGGTCAAGGAGGACCAGGTTAGAGATCATTTAGGCAAGATGGACACCCAAAAATCCATAGGCCCTGATAGGATTCACTCACAAGTGCTGAGGGAGATGGCAGGTGCTATAGCTAAGCTATGCTCCATCATCTTTAAAAGGTCAAGGAGAACAGGAGAGGTGCCTGAGGACTTGAGGAAAGCCAGTGTCACCCTAGTCATCAAAAAGTGCAAGAAGGAGGACCTANACTATAACCTGTTAGAGAGGGATGGAATCTACCTGTCTAGAAGAGGCAATGGAATATTTGGCAGCGGGCTGGCCAACTTGGTGAGGCAGGCTTTAAACTGAAGGATGGGATCCAAAATGGCAGTGCTCATGCTATCTCATCCAGCTGGGGAATAAGCTAGGCCAGCCAGAGCAGTGATAAATGCTCCTTATCTGCATTCTAAGTTGACAGTCAGAAGACCAACTACCTCAAAGGTGTGTATGACTATGGTGGATCCTCTTGCACCCCTTCAGGGAAATCTTTATGCTGGATTAAAGCTCTGGAATGCCTGTACACCAACACACAGCACGGGGCATAAACAGGAAGAACTGGAGATTGTGTGTGGTCACAGGGCCATGATCTCATTGCAATTACAGAGACATGGTGGTATAGCTCGCATGACTTGACTGGAATGCTGTCATGGATGGCTACATGCATTTTAGGAAAGACAGGCCAGCAAGGCGAGGTGATGGAGCTACTTTTATGTGAGAGAGCAACAGGAAAGTGTTGAGCTCTGCCTAGGGAAGGATGAAGAATGAGTAGAAAGCTTATGGTCAAGGAGGACCAGGTTAGAGATCATTTAGGCAAGATGGACACCCAAAAATCCATAGGCCCTGATAGGATTCACTCACAAGTGCTGAGGGAGATGGCAGGTGCTATAGCTAAGCTATGCTCCATCATCTTTAAAAGGTCAAGGAGAACAGGAGAGGTGCCTGAGGACTTGAGGAAAGCCAGTGTCACCCTAGTCATCAAAAAGTGCAAGAAGGAGGACCTAGGAAGTTATAGACCAGTCAGCATCACCTCCTGGAAAGGTGATGGAATAGCTCATCCTGGAGGTCATCATTNAACTACCTCAAAGGTGTGTATGACTATGGTGGATCCTCTTGCACCCCTTCAGGGAAATCTTTATGCTGGATTAAAGCTCTGGAATGCCTGTACACCAACACACAGCACGGGGCATAAACAGGAAGAACTGGAGATTGTGTGTGGTCACAGGGCCATGATCTCATTGCAATTACAGAGACATGGTGGTATAGCTCGCATGACTTGACTGGAATGCTGTCATGGATGGCTACATGCATTTTAGGAAAGACAGGCCAGCAAGGCGAGGTGATGGAGCTACTTTTATGTGAGAGAGCAACAGGAAAGTGTTGAGCTCTGCCTAGGGAAGGATGAAGAATGAGTAGAAAGCTTATGGTCAAGGAGGACCAGGTTAGAGATCATTTAGGCAAGATGGACACCCAAAAATCCATAGGCCCTGATAGGATTCACTCACAAGTGCTGAGGGAGATGGCAGGTGCTATAGCTAAGCTATGCTCCATCATCTTTAAAAGGTCAAGGAGAACAGGAGAGGTGCCTGAGGACTTGAGGAAAGCCAGTGTCACCCTAGTCATCAAAAAGTGCAAGAAGGAGGACCTAGGAAGTTATAGACNAGACAAGGAACTACTGGGAAGTCCAGCAGAGGCAACAAAGATGATGAGGGGACTGGAGTACTTCTCTTGCGAGGGGAGGCTGAGAGACCTGGGTCTGTTTAGTCTGGAGAAGACTGAGAGGAGTTCTTATCAATGCTTATAAATATTTAAAGGACAAGTGTTGAGAGGATGGGGTGGGATGCTTTTTNGAGGCCTGTAGCTAGTGGTATTCCTCAGAAGTCAGTTCTGGGTCCAGCCTTGTTCAATATATTAATCAATGACCTAAATGAAGTGACAGAGTGTACCTTCAGCAAGGTTGCTATGACACAAAACTGTGAGGAGTGGCTGACGAACCAGAAGGCTGTGCTACCATACAGTAAGACCTGGACAGTCTGGAGATTTGGGTGGAGGGGAAACTAATGAAGCTGAACAAGGGCAAGTGTATGGCTCTGCACTGGGGAAGAATGATCCCATGCACCAGTACAGGTTAGGGGTGGACCTGCTGG
>VWZY01003729.1:15098-62546 GCA_013399075.1 Chloroceryle aenea | reverse complement strand
ACTTTCCTGTGCAACTTGCTTTAGGTGATCCTGCTTCAGTAGGGGTTTTGGACTAGATAATCCTCAGAGGTCACTTCTAATCCCTACCGTTCTGTGATTAAAACATCGTTGTGGAAAAAGGATACATTTTTCTTGATGTATTGTCAGCTTTGAGGCATTACCTGTAATGGTTTCAGAATAAATGAGGACCTCAGCTATGTGGCCAGAGAGAAATGTTCTGCAAACTTTTTTTTTTTTTAAACAGAAAAGATTTTTCAGCAAAGACTTAATTATTCATCCTTTGAGGGACATCACACTGATCTTGATTTAGTCTATTATGTTGTCTGTGAATATCTGATATTAATTGAATACATCTAAAAAGCCCATTAACTAGTATAATTTATTCAGTATCTCCTTAACAAAGAAAACTGCATTTATTTAAAGTAATTCTAAAGAAGCAAAGACTTCCTCCTCATTAAATAAGATATCTGCAAAATCTTGGTTCTTCTCTAAGCACACAGAAGATTGTAGTTTATCATTTAATACTTTATTTTGTAGCACTGTGGAAATTATCTTTTTAATTGCAACCACTGTAACACAATTAATGATATTCATTTTTTCAAAAAGGATTATATGAACTTTTTCATAACCTTCTATAGGGTAGAAAGCAGCAAGCATAGCCCATTAAAAATAGGGTGAACTGCAGAATCAAATTCTGTGGAAATACTTCTTCATTTGAGGGATAAGTCTGTCCCTCTTCATGTAGGTTTTCTAGAATGTGGGTGTTAATGTCTTAATCCCCATTTTACCCCCTCTTCCCGTCTTTCTTCCATGCAAAACATTCCCCTGTACTGTGCCATGCCTACTAAAGCTAGAAAAATTGCTGCAAGTTTATGTGAACAATTACAAATGCCACAGAGAGCTTCACAATATTATGGCTTTGGATCCCTGTGACATCTCTCTTCATTTTGACCAGTTTTTGTACAGGTTTACTTGCATGGATTTCTTTCTATGATAGTGATGGGATTAAGACATTCATTCTCAGTTGGGCTACAAGGTAAATACTGGAAGTATCAGCTCTCTGAAACAAGAGTGAATTGCACTGTTTCTGGTGTAATCTGGTTTAGATCCAGGGTAAATTGATCCTGTTGTACCAACTAAGGCATGATCTCCGGAGTGCTTTTACTGTAAAACTCTTTATGTAATAGATAGTAATATTAGTAATAAATATAGAGTAATAATCTATAATCAGAAATCTTAAGGGAGTGCACTAAATTTGAGGAAATATTTTCTTGCTCTAGACTTTCAAAGCTCATGTTTGGCTTAAAAGTATAAAGATCCATTTATAAGCAAAACCCCCTCTATTTTATGTATGCAGAATTAAGCTGGGTTCCTTCCTTCTGCCTCCCAAGTAGCTCACCATACGTTTACTTAATTCACATTTAGAGCACTGAATGGGGAAATTATTAGCACTTAGAGACCAGTCTCTTTTTAACCTGATGTGTTCTGGGGCTAAAACCAGACAACTTACTAAGGATAGTTTTAGGGGAGGGGTGGCAAAATTCTCTTAGTACTGAAGCATCAGGAGTTGGACTCATAGGTAAGATATCTAATGACCACCAAGGCTGTCATACCAGAAGTTCTTAAAGACAGAAGTTTGGTCATAGTCTCATGGGTGAGAAATTTAATCTTCAGAAATAGAGACAAATTAAATCTCTTAAACAAGATGGCAAACCATGGTTATTTTATGTGAGGAACGTGCATTAGAAAAAACCCTGAAAGTGGACCAGTTGGACCTCCTTGAAAACAGAGTGTATAGAAGAACCACTGTGTCTGGTCTTCATTTGATCTCTGCTTTGTTTCATAAGTCACTGTTTCCTAAAATTCCCTTTTGTGTATGCTTATAAGAGAAAATTCTGAAGTTCTCATTAAGAATTTGTGAGAATTAGTAAATACACTTTGTAAAAGTGTGTAAGAGATTTCCTGCTTCTGGAAAAGATCTCTTAACAACCATTCATCAGCCTTCTATACATATGTATGCTCTAGTTTTTGAATTAATTTATTATTCAGAATTATTAGCAATATACCCTTGAAGCCTGATTAAGTACTAGCCAAAAAGACAATCCTATTGCTTCCAGAGTGATGACTTTATCTGCTTAATGAAGGCAGGGTTGAATCTCGCCGTGTATTTTAGCAGTATTGCTACCTCAGCATTTCAAAGTGCTAGTCTTTTAATTTAGGGACTGCAAGACTGAACATATTAATATTTTTAAATTTTGAAGGATGCTTCTGTGTGCATATACATATAGCATAGAAATATCAGACATTTTGATTGCATGAGATATTTTGCAGAAACTTTCTAAAAATAATCCCTTTTTAGATATCAATTTTGAGAGCTGCTTGAGTATTTTTCCCAGGGACACTTGCTGGCTGCCTTTTGAAAGAACAAGTGTTGACTTTAGCTGTCATAATCGAGGGAGGATTGGGCTAGATTCTCTCAATGTTACTGATGCATCACATGCTAAATAAAAAGTAAGAGACCCACAGATGTTGCACTATGTGGTAAATCTGCAATATTATTATGGACAGAGCTGTACTGAATTTTGGGGGGGTTCTTTGTTGAACATTTGTAGAAAAGCATTATTTCCATTTTGCATACACTGCAAGAGACAAAAAAATTGAAAAGGGGAAGAGGTTTCTTCAGCTTAATGGTCATTTTGTGTGATGGCAAATAATAAACTAGAAACCCTATTGCAATTCTCTCTTTTGTGGGTTGCTTTTTGGTTTGGGTTTTTTTTTTTTTTTTTTTTTTGTGCCCCCTAGTTTATGAAAATGTTGATGTTAGATTTAAATGAGACATTGTGCTTATGAGGCTTCTGCATGGAAACAGAGATAGCATTTGCAAGCTGATGAAATATATTCCTGTGGATGGCCTAAGTGATGTGACCTGTCAAGGTAATGAATAAAGTATTGTACTTAGGCTGGAATATTACAATAGCTGTTTTATGCAGGGATGTTTCCTAAATTGAAAAAAACAGGCTTATTAATGGTGGTCTAGTAAGACAGGACTAATCTAGGATTCTACTACTATATTTAATTAAAAAGTCAACCATTAATGATCCATGCAGTTCAGCTTGCAAAGTGAACAATGATAAATTTTTTGCTGTGCCCTGTTCACAACTATGAAAAGGTGGCTGCAAACCTCAGAAAGGTAATTAAGAAACACAGATCAATATTTCATTCTGTCTTTTACTGGTGTTAATTTAGTAGGGAGAAATGTTCACTTATTCCTAACCTTGTTTATGATTTAAACTTCCTGCTTATTTATTTCTTTGAAAATATTATTCTTTGCCAAAGTGACAAGATCTGATAATCTTCTATCAGGGGGAATTTCCTGGGAGTAAACAGGCTATTCAAAATATGGTGTGTAACCCCTAAAATCTTGAAATCTGTGTTTTTCATAAATTACACAATATAAGCCAGGGAATGGGTAACCAGTTGTCCTGAGGAGAAGGTCCTCTGTAGTGCTGGGCACTCAGCTGTGTGCCCCCAGTCTAGGTGACTGGAAGCTGTCTGTGCAGAAGTAAACATGAAGGCCAACAGCAGAAATACTGGACTGTGACAATCACAACAGCAGACGCAAGTGTCTGGAGCCTGGTGTGTGACCCGTGCGGTATTGTCTTGGAACCATATGTAGTACCACAGCCGCCAGCACAGATGGCAGGAGTGTGGAAGGGAAACCCGATGATGGGAAGCTTGACTGATTTATCTGCAATTGCCTCCTATCCTTTTGTTGTGTCCTTAGTGGTACACTGAGGAAACAGAACAATAAAGACCCACTTTGGGAGGATACAATGGTTCAGCAGTGAAAAATGTTAATGAAATGTTGAAAAAAAAGCTTTTGGGAGTGGAGTGTTCGCATATCAATATATTGCCTTTTTAATGGGCAAGGTTCCCTAACGTTAATGGGCCTGGTCGTGATTTAATGCAAAAGGTGCCGTCTTTCAGCTCTAAAGAGGCAGAAAGTGGGAAGGGAAATGAGAAGAAAAAAAAAAAAAGCAGTTAGTCTGTGTTTAGATTAAACATCAGTAGACTTTATGAGCAGAGTGTGTAGTGGATAAAAGAAGGATGTATGAAGTGATATAAAACATATCCCCAGAGATCAATTTAATGTTTAAAGACTAGACAAAGAAAACCCTTTAAACTTGCATAGATTGCAAAATTTCCAGTCAAGTGACAAATTAAAAATAGGGAGAAATGTTTGGATGACTGTGTGAAGCCCTGTTTGTGCTGGAGCTGTTTGTACAGGGCTGGTGCCTGGCCAGCATCAGTCAAAGCAGACTAAAAGCTCTGACATTTGGCCAGAGTTCATTGTTGGGTGTAGCTGAGATTATCCAAACTACTTTATCACTAGGTAGCTGATCCAATGAGCTGCTTTAGGATCCTAAATACTGTAGTAGCCTCTAAAAGATCATCCTTTCCACTAGATTGACTACCCATAGCAGGAGCTTAATATGGTAGACACAGTTTCTTCTGCAAGGAAGATAAGAGAGACTTTAAACACATTTGTTTAGCTGGCACTTTCTTCTTCCTTTCTCCTGCATCTCAGTTTGCACTGCAGAGCTAACCTTGCATAAAATGTTTCTCTGCCACCTTGCCGGACCACATAAGCAAGAACAGATGTATGATGGTGCAGCAGAGATGAATTACTGCATGTCCTGAATTTACATATCTTACTTCAATCTCTTTGTTAATTTGTGATGGCATACAAATTATGTAAAGGCATTTTCCATAATAGTGGATATTTCCTTTCAGTATGCTTCAGATTATTCTGGAGATCAGCCACTGTTCTTTTTTTTTTCTGGTTCCTTCATATATTAGTAGGTATTTTCTTTTTTATTTGAAGTGCCACATCATCACGTGGCTATGCCTATAGCTAAGCTCAAAACAATAGAGTTTGCTTGGGGAAATGTAGCTGATTTGTTTCTTTCCCTTTTCAATTATACCCCATATTAAAGAACTTGCACCCTTAAGGATCTAGTCTCCTCTTGGTACACAGGGAAGTGTGTGTGCAAATATCCATGACTGGAGATGAGACTGTACCCTGGGAGTAGATGTTTGAACTACAAACATCCTTATGCTGCATGGAGGTGTCTAATACTGCAGAACTCTGCTGATGGAGCAAGCAGGCTGTGTGTTGTTTATTTTAGGAGATAATGGACTGTAGCAGCTAAAGGGGAAAATACTTGCTATGTGGTGCATTCAGATGTAATCTTCTCTTTATTGTCATTCTGGGCATTGAATAGTTCAGCTAAGCATATGGAATTTACAATGAAATGCCACCCAAAATAGTCTGTAAATATTTTATGGTGCCTAGGCTGGTAAAGGGGTATGAAATCTTTAAAGCACAACATGTTGCCTTGTCTGTGCCTCCTGGCCAACTGTCAGACAAATAGAAATCAGTGCAGCTGCAGCAGTGTGTATTCTTATGGCTGGGAAGTGCTCAGATGCAGATTCAATCCAAAATAAAGCTGTCCCAGAGCAAGATGCCACATACAGTGTAACACATACAACATATGTGTATTAGACTTCAGTCAGACCTTAGCAGCCCTTACTGGAAAACAATATGACTAATGGTTTTAAAAGTAATTTTGGACAATTTAAATATGTACTAACTGACTGTTGCTGACGCCATCTCTAAATATCAGTGTATTTCCTAGGTTAGAGGTGCCTTGCCTTGAGGCTGCATTAGGTCGGTTACAGCTGTGTAACTCTGCTTGTGTCTACACAGTAGACAGTGTCCACATGGTCTCGGGAAGAAGTCTGCAAGCTGCTGATTTGATGTGTCTGCTAGTTACAGCAAGGATGGGCACTGTGAAAATTGAATAATATGTTGGCTGGTTGCTTGCTTCTTTCCAGGACTGATTACCAATGACTGGGGAGAAGTGTGAGGGAGCTGAGCTTTCCTTTCCCAGTCTCTCAAATACAGAATAATAGAGAAACAGGGATGGAAAACCTGCATAACTTTCATAGTTTATCTCCCTGCTCCAAGGAAAAAGTAATCTCTTCCTATTTTTCCTCAGCCAATGTTTGTCTATAATTATGCCGAGGCTGTGAACTTCTAGGCAGAGGACTTCTAGGAGCAGAAGTTTACTGAACCAAACTGCAAATGTGGATAGATGTGACTGCATGTGGTGCTTTGGAAAAGTGGGCCAGTAGAAAGAAATGGAGCCACTAAGAGACCTGTGAGGGAAACTCAGGGATGGAACTTTGGTCCTTGCCTTGCTCCCTGTTACTGTAGCTAGAGTCTACTTCAGGTGCAGATCCTGCTGAAGGGATTTGTGCTGGGTGAAACTTTGATCAGACATTAATGTGATTTTAAAGACTTCCTGGGATGAAAGCTTCACCCACTTGCACTAGTGATCTCATAGCTAGCCTGAACCTTTGTGCTTGTAGTTTAAGGAAAAAAAAAAAAAAAGAAAAAGGTAGACTTTGTTGTTCTTCTGGATACGTCAGCAAGCTGGTGTGAAAAGGCTACAAAGGATGTACATCTGAAGCTTTCAAATTCTTGTTAACACTTTTTAACTTGGCAGCAAGAAGGCTATAAGCTTAACACTGGGGCTAGTGCAGAAATGTGATAGATAATGTTGTGGATTAGTTTTCATACTGACACTTTGACTCACTGTTACCATTTGCTGTGTAGGAGTTTCCCGTGTCAAGTTTTTGAGGTGTTGTCAGCAAATGAATTTAAGAGTTAACATCAACAGCAGTTAGTGTCAACTCAGTGTCAGACTGTGTGCACCTGCAACTGTCTTCATCCTTAAGTAGAAGTCTCCCACAGGATAAGCAGTTCCATCCCTCTCTTGCCTCTTACTCTCACCTGCTGCCTCCCTCATGTAGGGAAGGTGAATGCTAGGAATGCAAGTTCTGCCTTGGTTGTTTTCATGAACCAGGTACTGCATGTGGGCTATACTTGCAGAATCTGAATGTAAAATGTTTTGGGAAGCCTCTGCAAAATCATCAGACCAGCTCATCTGCAGCAGTTCTGGAGAGTGGTCTTTTCTGCTTAGCTGTGCATCTCCACGTATTCGGAGTGAAGAGTTACTGCAGGTGCACTTCCTGCCAGTTCTGTGAAGGCTGCATCTTAGAATATCAAGAATTATATTAATTTGGTAATTTCTTTTGCTTTTTCAATCTTTTGTGGTAGACAGCATTTGACTACAGAATCCTGCGCATTTTAAAATTTTATTCTCTTGGATTACTAAGGATTTTCTTGTTGTTTGAAGGTCTAATCCTTTTTGTTTCTTTCCAGAGTACATTTATATAACTGAGCTTGCACATATTGGTACTAAAGCAGATGCCACTAATATTATGGTTACACTTGTTGTCTTGTTTTCTGTTCCAAGATGCTTGTTTTCAACACTCAGAAATTTGCCTCTTGGACCTCTAAGGTGCTGCTCTTTCCTTAAAGTTTTTGTCCGAGGAGGAGAAGTGGAGAAATGAGTTTCAAGTAGGTCTTCCATAAAGACATTTTGAAAAGCAAAAGGATGAAAAGAATTCTGGTGCATTTTTTGGTCACTCCAGTGGTGCATGAAGGTGTACAAAGCCAGAAATGGGGGTAGGAATAGGCAAGACAAAAACTCACTAGAGTTGTAATATGTAGTCCTATTTCAGTAAACTGTAGTGTCTTCATAAAAAGCTTTGTCTCCTGGGGCTCTAATTCATATGGTTTGATGAGCTTCCCTTAGTGCTAGGTGACCTTTTAGGAAATTATGATGATGTTCAGCACCTTTCAGCATTGTTCCCCTTTTTATGAGGTATGGGGACAAGAAGGTGGGGCAGCTCATACTTCCTGATATAATGCTTCTCTAATCTACCTACTATCATATTTACCATACGGGAAACCTTCCCCCTCTTGGCCCTCACAATGACCATCTCACCCATTCTTCATTGCTTCATGACTGCTCTAGATTTAAACTTGAGCTTTGGTTTTGTCTGACTGATCTCTTGCAGAATCTTGATCCTATTTTATTCTATTATTTTAGAATAATAACTTTCTTCTGTCATCCTCAGATCTCAAAACACCATGCTGTTTGTCAGATTCCTTTCTAAATTTACTGTGATGATACTACCTAAAACAGAACAGCATTGCATTCTTCTCTAACTGTATTTAACAAAGGCATCTTTTGGTGAAGGTGTTACTGTGCGTTCACAGTTAGGTAGAGCTTTGTGCCAGGTTGAAGTTCATATGCTCTTTGCCTGAGGAAATTCTATAAAGTCAGTGTTAAAGCTCCTACTGACTTCAGCACTACCAGAATAAACTAAAGAGTAATGAATGGAAATGCACAAACATATCCACAGCATTTCCACTTGATCAGCATAATAACCTACTAACAAATGGTTTGCAGACATATCTTACTCCAAGATGTCATGTAACATAGTTAATTTATGCTCAAGGGAAAAAAGATTATCAAAAAACTCATCAGTGTCTTCATGTTTCTTGAAAGCAGTTTTGTTCTGCCGTTTCAGGAATTCTGAATTAAGTAAGTCTGCCTTCATGCAGATGAAAAATCATGGTAATCCTGGTGAACTTGGAATTGGCCTTTTCGCCAGCTGCTGTGCAGCATGTACAGTAATGTCATGTTGTTGTGAGTTCTGCAATAGCTTCTTGATAAATACATTTGTCTTTTCTGTGACAAACTGTATTAACAGTACATGTCTGTGCTATTATTTTATAACCAAGAGTAATGTGTCCAAAGTTTTCCTTTATATTAACATCCCTAGTTCAAGACATAGTCGTTATCAAAGTGCCTTGAATTTGGTTCATGTAGCCAGAAAGGATGCAAGCATCGTACCTGTTCTGAGCTTGTTTATTAGCTCAATTCTGGAGGCTTTCAGTTGGCTGCTGGGAAGAAAAGGTCTACAAGCAGCACTGTTACCCCTTTCTTGAGGACACTGTTCTCTTTGGTGGCCTGGATTTCCTCTGCACACTTTCTTCTTTGAAGGAAGTCCTTGCTATTGATGTGTGTGTGAAAGCTGTTCCACCACTTGTACCTCAAAGTCAAGAACATAATGGAGCACTTTGCTTATCCTGCTTTCCACTAAGGAAAGGCACCAGAGAGGTGCCTTATTCTTTCTCTTTTCAGACTTTTTAGTAGTCTTAACTGCTGCTCAGTGCAAAGCTGTAGTATGCTACAGCATTATATACATTGCTGACGGAAGTCTGCTCTGCGGTGCTTGTCTGTAGGGTCTCTGCCTCTGACTTGTGCTGTAGGATGTAGGCCCAGACTGAGCAAATTTAAGAGGGTATTTTTGTGGCCTGAAGATTTCCTGGCTTTTGCCTTGCCAGGCTGTCTTTCCAGATACTTGATGCTTTGGAAAGAGAAAGGTTATGCTGTGTAGTGCTTAAAGAAAAGGTGCAAACATGGGGATCAAAGCATCTACTTCAGGTAACTTAATGAAAACCAGGAAGCATGACCAGGAAGATAAGGAGTACTATCAATGTATGAAGGGACTGTCAGGAAAGTTTGGGAACCAGCACTAGAAGGCTCAATAAGAGTCTAATCTGGACAAATCTCCCTTGAGCTCACAGAATATTAGGGGTTGGAAGAGACTTTGAAAGAGCATCTAGTCCAAACCCCCCCTGCCAGAGCAGGATCCACCTAGATTAAGTCACAAAGGGATGTATCCAGGCAGGTTTTGAAAGTCTCCAGAGAAGGAGATTCCATAACCCCTGTAGCAGCCTGTTCCAGTGCTCTGTCACCCTCACTGCAAAAAAGTTTCTCCTTATGTTTACATGGAACCTCCTGTGTTCCAGCTTGTACCAATTGCCCCTTGTCCTGTCATTGGACGTCACTGAGAAGAGCCTGGCTCCATCCTCCTGACACTTTCCTTTTACATATTTATAAACATTAATGAGGTCACCTCTCAGCCTCCTCATTTCCAAGCTAAAGAGCCTCAGCCTCTCCTCATAAGGGAGATGTTCCACTCCATCATCTCTGTGGCCCTCTGCTGGACTCTTTCAAGCAGTTAGTTTCAAGAGTTATCAAGAATTTATATGCTGCATAACTAAAACAAATTTAATCTCTCAGGATAAAGTTATGGCAGCCTACTGGTTTGTGCTACATAGTCATCATGCTGTTGATACAATATTTGGACTGTAAAACCAGGAGTTGCTTTGCTGCAGTCTTTAGGGTTCTGAATTCAGCTTTAGCTATATCCCAGGGGATCTGCTGACACTGAAAACTCTTGACTTTTCCCTTTCTCTTTTGAGTCAGTGAAGTTACTGTCTTGGGGAAGGTAGGACCTGGGTAACAGAGACCCATATATAGGTAAAGTGGCAGCAAGGGAAACCCAGAATACATCAATGGATCTAGTTCTTTAATTCATTCCACTCACAATAGAATCATGTGCTTGGGTGAATTTGTTCTTTTTATTACCTTCAAAAGAAGGTGATTCCTTAGCACAACTTGTTACAAGATGCCTTCAAAGAACAGTGTAGTTTATTCATCCAAAAGTCAAATTTTTAATAGTGAGATCTAGATAATGATGAGCTGCATGTGTTGCCCTGGTAACCTACTGCCTCAAAGGTCTTATGTACAGCTTGAAGACTTGGGTGGGGAGGAGGGCATAAAAAGAAATGGAAAATTGATCATCAAGGAGGGAAATGTCCATGTTTGTCAAAGGGACAGAACCTGAAGAAATATTTCTCATCAAATTCCAGAAGAAATTTATTTTTTTCTTAGTAATGTGGACAATAAAAGCTATGGTGGTGTTGGATCCAGCTCATCTGAAAGAAGGCACCTTTTTTCTTTTAGACAAAATGAAAATCTGTCTCTAATTAGAACAAAAAATACAGCAAAAAGTGATCTCTCTTTGTTACCAGAACAAGATTCAAGATGCAGTATTTTTCTCTCGATGAGGTGCAGAAGGGGTTACCACTAGCTCTACTGTATTACCTTTCCCCTGTGAGAAGCTTTGTGTGTTTAAAGCAGTGGTTTACCAATGGCAAAAAAGTGACTTTTTTTTAATTCACTTTCCCTGGGAGAGCTTGTGTGCGTGGTTTCCCAAAAAGCTTTTCTTTTCATTGGTGATGAGTTGTTAGGAAGACAAATAAAAACATAAGGCTTTTGTGGAGCTACTTCTGTCTTCTGTAGAAGCCTAGCAATTCAAAAAGTTAGGAGGATGACTTCAAAACAGATATTTTTCCACTCCCTTTCCTGTAAATAACTATGTAGTAAAGATCTGGTTTGTGTTAGGTTGTAGAGGGTAGCCTTAAAAACTTTTTAAAAAGGTTTATTCCTGTCATAAGGTTGGAATATAAAGGGTTGGATGGAGCTACCAGTAGGCTAGGGTTTCTGAATAAAAGAAACTATACACAAGAATGAAAGAATTTAATTAAATCCAAATTTGTGCTTTAAGTTAGAGCTGTGCAGTTGTAGGAATGTGAATTTTGTTTCTTTTATCAGCATTGCCTTCTCAGAAGATAAGGAAACAATGGAGAAAATAAAACTCTTTACTTAAATGAAAAACAGAGATAGGACAATAGACAAAAATGTCTTCCTTAACTAGTGTCATGGAAATAGAATACACCAGTTGACAACATCTCAGTGAATGCACAATTTGCAACCAATTCACTGTTGTGAATTTTAGATACTGTTTAGTGTTGCTATGCAGCATCTGACATTTTAGTAAAAATAATCTGATTCTTTTGCTGCTCTTCAGGAAGGACTTGAATCAATTTAGCTAATAAATTTTAGGTATTTATAGGTATCATTTAGGGAAGGCTACTATGCATCAACGCTGTATGCCTGGTAAGTCTTTCTGGTTCTAGCTTTGGGGGCTTTCTCTGTGTGGAAAAAAAAAACCCCATACATGTTTTAAATAAAGAACTACATAGGATTTAAGTTGCTTGTGTGTGTTGCAGTGCAGTCACAAAACTACTGCCTGACACTAGTGTCAAAACCCCCAGCCATCAAAATCAGGGTGTAATGAAAGCAATGCATGTGCATTGCTGATAGAAAATAATTCATACTGTTCAATAGTAGAAGCCAATTATAATGATCACTTATTTATTGCCATCTTAAACAGCTAGCAAAACAGAGAATTGCTGTATCTGCTTTTATTTAGCAATGCCTCTCTTTGTTTAATGAATCTGTAGCCTCACTTCTGCAAAGAGGATAATAACTTTTGAGTCGGGAATTAATCTGATACAATTTGTTTGTTCAGGAGTCTTATCAATCCCTCCAATTGCTCAGCTGCTACTGTGAGTATGTATTACTAAAATCTTTTGGGACTAAATGTGTTTGTGGATTAAAGTTGAATTCTACTCTTGCCTATATTGGGTAGGCACTCCAGGAGAAAACATTTTTTTTTAGGAGTGCTCAGAGCAGCTTTGTTTCTTGAAATCAGAGGGAGTGTGAGATGTGGTGATTTTAGGAAATTGAGTAATACTTTTAGCACATTTCATCTGTAGATATTGTCTTGAGTGTGTTAAAGAGATGTCAGGCTTATTCAGCATGTTACAAAGGGCAATCAAAATCCTGCAGTTTTAGCATAGTGAATCAAATCACTAACTTGCCATAGCAAAGCTGGATGAGTTCATATCAATGCAGTGGAATCAAGCTAACAACTTTGCTACATCACAGTACAAATAAAGATATTTATTTGATTAATGGCACTATTAAATAAAGCCAATGACAGAAAGACAAGGATTAAAGCTGTAGGGAAAACTGGTACCAGTACGAACCAGAGACGCTGTTCCATTTTTTATTTCATTATCTTGCTGAATGCCATGTATTAAGGCTCTAGAAGAAAATTAGGTTTGGTTGTCATGGCTCTTGATTTTCATAGAGGTTTACATAATTGTAATACCAACTGTTAACTCTTGTGTTTAGTCAGCACTAGATGCCAAATGTACTCATCTAATGATTCCTATCAAGTTAAAATCTATGAGGTATATTTTCACAGATTCATTTTACATGAATTTATCATATAAACAAGTTTTACAGTGGTAATTTTTTAGGAAAAAGCACTCTTTCATTTTAAACACCTATTTAATGTTACGCATTGCCAAAAATAAACATGGAACAATATAGTCCCTTTTAGGTGTTCTGTTAGCAGCACTATTCTGTCAGCATGCACAGGCAAGGGAATGAAGACATGAAAGTAAAGTTTTGAAGGATCTGACCCGGCAAGGAGGGATAAGCATAACATACAGGAATCTCTAAAACTAATGTGATTATAATTTGTAATAAGAATTTGTAGTAAGAATAAGTACTGTGCATTCAAATTCAAATTTGGTAACATGCTTATGCAAATGAAGCTATACAGATAGCTAATGATTTTGACTGTGTGTTCCACCCAAGCTGTTCTTCAATATTATTATTATCTGACTAAATGTGTGTAATGCACTCATTAAAACTAGCAATGTGATGGGTATAGGACCTTCCTAATCTCGAGAAGCTGAAGGTACTTAAACCCTTGTAAGAGTTGTTAGCATTTTGCTGAATTGAGCCTTTTAAAAACTTGTCATTAGAAGTCTGTCTAAGGCATTACCTAGACCTTGTGATGCAACAGAAATCAAAATTCATCTTCTGTAATAAAATCTTTCTTCCCTCTGATTTGTTTGCCCTAACAGACTATTACTACCCCAAAGAGTCATTAGATGTTAAAAAAGACCACAATATAGAGTGATAATAATCTTTGATGATATCATAAGTACTTGTTTGCTATCAAAGATGGTCCATTGTCTATCTGTGTTGGTTCATCCTGTCTCTTCGGAGAGAGAAGAATGCAGTCAGTCAAAAATAATCTCATGTAATAGCAATACATGTCAAGCCTAAAATTGCAACCTTAATAAATATTGCTAAATACAAATAAAGATATTACCTATTTTTTACTGGGTAGGGACTGACTTACTGGCCCTCCATTTTCTGCTTGCACATCTTGCCTGGTGTGACCTGATGGTTGCTTATGTTGGCATCAGTTTATTTGCTGACAAACCATTTTTTTTGTTTGAATGATCCATTTTTATCAAGCTAATTTTCTGCTGTTGCAGTACTGTCTGCTGATTTAAAAAAAAAAAAAAAAAAGTCTTCTCAAAATATGAATGCTTTTCTTCCAGGTTGTTTTAGAAGTCTGAAGGTATATTTGCTCTTTTATATAGACTAAATTCCCAAGAGTCTCAGCAAGTCAAAATTACATTTGTACAGAGCTGCACCTCTGCTGGGAGAATATAAAGGTACCCATGGGTGCATTTTAAAGGAATTATGAATTATATATAGGGATTGGAATATTTAATCAGCTGTTACTCCTCTCATTTGGTCTAAATTAAAAAATAACTGAAATTGAAGCCAAAGTCGTGTTGTATGACCTTATGTTTTAATTCAGAACAGTCTGATTGGCAGCCCATGTGGCTAATATGACTGGATATAAAATGCTTTTTGAGATGTGGCCTTGCTCAGAGGATGGAGATAAAGAAAAATGATTCCTGGCACTGCACAAAGGTCAAAGCTGTCAAACAGTTCTGTTGTTACTATGTAGGCCTTGACACTAAGGTCTGTGAAGTACCCATTGTATCTGTGGGTTTCTGGCCCTGGGAAATGCCAGGTCTGGAGAGGTGCCCATGATAGTTCCCCAAAGGTGACATCTGACCTGCAGCAAAAGCAAGGCTACGCTGTTGCAATTTAGTGCTTCTGTGTGTTGGCTATGTGACTTGAAATAAGTGTTACAGTCTGTTAAGTAACTAAAATGTTGCTTTTATTCTAGCAGTTGCATTGAGTTTATGATAAGGTCTTGGTAGCTGGCGTCTATAGGGGTGCCTTCGTTGAGAGGCTGCTAGAAACTTCCCTGATGTCTGATAAAGCCAATACCATCCAGCTCTAAGATGGACCCACCAATGGCCAAGGCCAAGTTCATCAGCAATGGTCATAGCACCTCTGTAATAATGTATTTTAGAAGAGGGGGGAAAAAACTAAACCTGCTGTTGAACAGCAGCCAGAGAGAGGAATGAGAGTATGTGAGAGAAACAGGCCTGCAGACACCATGGTGAGTGGAGGAAGGGGGGGTGTGTGTGCTCCAGGAGATGGAGCAGAGATTCCCCTGCAGCCTGTGGTAAGAATCATGGTGAGGGAAATTGTCCCCCTGCAGCCCATGGAGGTTAGCAGTGAAGGAGATGTCCACCTGTAGCCTGTGGAGGACCCCATGCTGGAGCAAGCCTGAAGGATGCTGTGACCCTGTGGGAAGCCTGCACTGGAGCAGAGGAGAGAGGAGCCTATGCTGGAGCAGGTTTGCTGACAGGACCTGTGAGCCTCTGGGTCCCCACGCTGCAGCAGTCTGCACCTCATGAAAGGGACCCACGCTGGAGCAGGTCGTGAAGAAATATGTCCTGTGAGGACTCACATTGAAGAAGTTCATGGAGGACTGTCTCCCCTGGGAGGGACCCCACAATGGAGCAGGGGGAGAGTGTGAGGAGGAAACAGTGACAGGGACAAGGTGGGATGACCTGACTGCAACCCCCATTACCTGTCCCCATGTGATCCTGGTGGGGAGAAAGTAAAGAAATCAGGAGTGAATTTGAGCCTGCAAAGAAGGGAGGGATGGCAGAAAAATATTTTAAGATTTGGTTTTCTGATTACCCTACTCTGATTTGATTGGCAATAAATAAAACTAATTTCCCTGACCTATGTCTGTTTTGCCCATGACAGCAGTTGCTGAGTGATCTCCCTGTCCTTATCCTGATCCATAAGCCTTTTGTTCTATTTTCTCTCCCCTGACCAGCTGAGGAAGGGGGAGTAATAGAACAGCTTTGCTGGGCACCTGGTGCCCAGCCAGGGTCAACACACCACAGTCTTACAGTTTAAGACCTGCATAAGAAATTAAGTTGGTATCAGAAGGAATGAGAAGCAGGTGTTCACAAAAGAGAATATAAAGACTGTAAATCTAAGGATGAAAGAGCTAGAGAGAGTGTCATAGCTAGTGGGACTTCATGCAAACTGAAGTTCGACCTAGGTTCATGTGACTGCAACTTTGATGTTTACCAAGCACTTTTTGCCTCAATTTCCATACTGCTGAAATGGAGGACTGCTTCTGCCCTGGGAGGAAAGTACTGTATCATGTTCAGTTTCATTTTCCTTGTTTATCTTTCAGAATAATACTTAGCAGTGAAGTAATTCTTTTTATTCATTTCCTCAGGAATTTGGTTTGTGCAGTTGCTGAGACCTGGGGAGGAAAAGGGAAGCAAGAGTGGCATTTCAGTTTCCTTTCTGAACCTTCACGTAGGTTTGGGTTATGCTTCTAGTGACATTTAAATTTAGGTATTGTTGAGCTGGATTGTATTTTGTTTGCAGGTTCAAAGTTTTGGGATTACTTAAGGGTTGAGTACTCATGTGGAAACTGTACTACTACTACTGCACTAGTCCTTGCCTTCCAAAATGTTTCCATGGGACACATGCCTATAGGAACGATGCTGAATATCTTCATGTATTCATGCCCCATTTTTGGCCCTGAGTTCATAGTCTGCGTATGCACAGATAGCACCCATCTGTCCCCTACTTGAAGTCCTTCAGATGAAAGCAGATCACTGCACTGGGGTTTGAAGATTCAAATTCTTTACTGAGAGGATGAAGGGAATGGCAGACAGCAGGCCAGTTGCTGACATTTAATTTTGTTTTAGATGCCTTTACAGTGTACTTACTGTAAGTGTTCCCACAAAGGCCACTATCAATTTGTGTACTCAGATGAAATAACCTCTTACATTAGGCAGAAAGTAATTTTTCTTTTAGCTTCTTTTTAGAGCTCCTTATTTGTCAGACAAAACTGAACATATTAAGAAATTAATATTGCAAATTGCCTAGAAGCATAGAGCCATCATAAATTTTGACAGAATAAGAGAGCAATCACTTTGGTATTAGCACTACTTTGTTGTCCGTAACCAAAAAGTCATAATTTCTTAGTAGTGTGTACATGATGGGAATTTATTGTTTTCTTCTTTGGTAACCCTCATTTCCCCCCTATCTCCTCTAATTCTTCTCCCCCCTCCACCTTGCAAAAAGCTGCTCTCTGTGGGAACAGCTATTGTAGAATCATTGGTGAGTGTAGAATACTTGTATCTTCCGGAATTTGGGATAACATTTTTTGGTTGAGAACAAATTCATGCCAAGTTATAGGAAATGGTAACAGAAATCCCTTTGCCCATTCTGCATAATTTATGCTGCCATGGCTGTGCTGAAGCACAATGGAACTCAGCAGTTTCACAACTCTGTGCTCATGTGTGAGAGAGTATAGTGAGGAACTGAAACAACTTTTACTCAAAAATAACTTTTAAACATCTTTTCCTCCATTCATCTCTGCTCCACATCTTTTCCTTGATATACTCTAAAGAAATCCTAGACCAAAATACTGGTTTCAGCTCTTCTGGGGGAAGAAATTAAAGCCCTTGGTTGCTAGTCTATGCAGAGATGTTTTTTGCGGTACATTTCAGATCACAAACCTTAGTGTGTTGTAGCAACGTGGCAGGAACTTGAATTTTGACTGTCTCACAGATGTGTTTTTCTCTCAAGTGAAGGCAAACAACAATATTTAACCTTCGAGCTTAAGCACAGTGTGGTCTGAAAGAATGGTAGTGTTACAAGGTAGGTAGAAGGAGGTAGTAGTGCATTCAGAGATGTATTCAGTCCTAAGGAATCATCTCCATTCTGCTTTTCTGTACTGGTCAGATCTCTGTGGTTTATGGGATTTGTCCAAGAGTGTCTGAGGGCAAATAAACTGCTTTTCTTAAAACCCATTTAGGTCAAGCTTTGGTACAACCTAGTTCAAACATAACCGTGTTTCCACTGTGAGTAAGCACAGTTGTGAAACAGTTGCCAACTTGAGAAGCTAAAGACTTGGTGAATGAGACAGTTTCAGCTCCCACTCATACTATTGCCCTGGATGATTGCCTAGTCTCCTTGTTAGGATCCAAATCTGTGTTAGGGGATTCCCTGATTTGCATAGTATTGATGTGATAGACTTTGTAACTTTAAAGCCTCTTTTCCTTGCTGCAGCAGAGCTCCCACTTTTGTTTTGACATGTTATTTTGTTCAGGGTTTTGTTTTGTACAAATGGAGGAGACATACTGCCTCCAGTTAGCAATTCAGAGCGCGCTGCGAGCCCCCGCTGTTTGTGGGGAGGTTGTGGAAGCAGCAGCTGCCGGAGCATCCCTCCCTGCCATCGACAGGCTCAGCCATTGCTGCATCTTTTCCAGGAACAAAGCAACAACCCGCTCCCCTAGCAGCCACCAGCCAGTTTGCTGGTGGCTTCCTGGAGAGGTATGGTCAGGAAGAGTCTTCATTCCCTCCAGGCCACATGCTCCAATGGGAAAGCTTCCTAAATTGTGTGTATGTGCACTGCCATGCTAGCACAGTCTGATCTTTGATTCCTACATGTTTGCTTGCATGGTGCAAAAATGCAGGAGAAGCCCTACATTTTTGGGCTCGGAGGAGTGCTGCTTATTTTTCTGGTTGTTAAAAAGCATTAGTTGGAATTTCCAGTCAAAATATATCTTGGTTTTAAATTTGAGGTAGTAGTTAATTTTTATAGTTAAGCTAAGACCACTACAAATTAAATACTGTGAAGGTCATGATGAAAGATTGTTAAATATGGATTTAAAAAATGTTGATGTTAAACCAGTAGCTTAATAGTAGGAAACAGAGATCAATATACATTAAAATATTACACTGTATGTTCTAGGCAGCTGTTCACCATATCCTGAGAGGTGAGCAACATTGCTTGGCTAACATGTTACCACGCTGCAGAGTTGCTATGGCAATATCAAACCAATGAATAAACCACATCACACAGACAGGGAGGTGAGTAAGTGTGAAATTGATTCAGTGGAACACAGGAATATGTGGGAGCCAAATTGGTCAAGATAAAATTTCTGGTAGGAAAATCTATTTCTTTTCACACTTTCAGTATTTTCTTATAATGAATGTTTAAAAAATTTAAATCTTATACGTATTTTTTCCACCAGAAATTCTTATTTTTCCTCTGATGCTCTGTGTGTGTTGCAACATATATAAGGCATTTAAGACATGTATTCGTGCATAATGAATGTAGCTAAATATTAAAAAGTAAATATTTTTAAAGGAAATAAATGTATTTGTTAGTCATATAAAATCTAGGTAATATAAATTAACTTGCGTGTAAGTTCTGTTACCAACTGGAAGCTAATATTGTAGAAGTTGTATTTGAAAGCATGTTTTCAAATACATCAGGATTTAACTTGTTCTTTATTTCTAAATGTGCATTATAGTAACATAATCCACAAAGACGTCCTGGGAACAGTATGCATTTTGGATAGCACATGGAGATAACAAAAGACAGATATCTATGCTTATAAATGGATTGCACAAATATTGATCATGCTTCATTGCCCTATTTTGTGATTTATGTGACCAGTGTTATGAATGTCTTGGGGAGAAAAATCTTTTTTTTTTTTTTCGAATATTTAAAAACATTCTGTGAAAAGAACAGTCATACTAAAATGTGCTGTCAGCAGTATGTTCCTGTTACCGAGAGAAAATAAAGTCCTTATCAGGTATGTTTTTTATTATGATTTCTGTCTTACTAATTCATCTCAGTTCAGTTGGATGACCAATGGTAAAGGTTTTAGTCCTGGGAAAGGTCCTGTTGCAGAGGACTAGAAGGTTAGTTATTTTGTTGTTTGTGTGTTACAAATTTACAAACTGATATTTGTGTAAAGGCATAAAGAAATCTATTTTTAGAACAATTTGTTAGGCTGTCTGCGAGTTTTGGGCAGGAAGCGTGCTTCTCTAGGGTTCAGTACTTGTAGTTCATATGTTATTAATTTGATCTAAACATGCTGTTTGTTTATAGCTTTAAAAAATCTGACATCCTCCATGTGCTTTTTTCTTTCATCTCTGTCTCCCCTGTGAGTGTATTTTTATGTCCAAGGCCTTTTATTTTTTTAATGAAAAAAAAAGACTTATGACAACAATACTAAATTAAAGAGCATTGAGTTAAATTCTATTTTATTTTTTTAAGATCCCAGGAACGTCTTATCAGGTACAGTCAATGAAGTCAAGGATGTAGTTTGTCTAAAGTGCTACTCCGACACAACAAAGGCATTGTGCTACTGCTTTGGTTTCTTTAGTTCAAAGAACTGAATAGCTTAATTAATTTACAGAACAGAAACCAATACTTGTTTCCATTTACCCTTTTGGATTAGATATTAGAAAACATTTACCAAATTATTGGCAAAGAAGTAGCTGACTGATGCCTTTTACATTGAGATGGAAAGAAAGGGCAAAGAAAAAACAGGGCAAGTATTAACAATAACATCTCGAAGTCCTTCAGTTATACCTTTTCCTACATCACCCTTTAAGTGTTAAGCTCTGACTAAATGACATTCCTAAACTCAGTTCACGTGATGGTGAGCAGCTGCAGCTCAAGAGATTGTTCATTTGTGTTGTTTTCAGCTGTGAACAGAATCCTCAAATTAATTGAGCAAACCTAGACAGATCAAGGTTAAACAGATGCAAAAAGAAACACTATAGGCCAGGAGCTAGCGTGTGTTGTACACTATACATGCATGAAGTGTCTTTCTTCATTTGTCACTGACTGTTTCAGCTGTACACTGTGTATGAGACCAGCCGTGCACTGATACCCCGCGTGGGCTTTGCAGAGTTGAAGTTGTCACCATAAAAGCTTTTGCCTCCTGTGTGGCCCAGCCCACCAGTGTGTTTTTCTCAAGCTGTGCCTGTCATGAGGCTGGCCTGGATGAGATCAGGCATGCAACTGAAATAGTGGAAATGTCATCTTTGAGAGAAGGTGCGTTCAGAAGAGGCTGTTTTTCTCCCTGTTACTTTGACTTTCTCACTTTTGGGGAATACGATGCTGAATGTGCAGAGGATTTGTTACTGGTGTGAAAATGAAGGAGCATCTATTCCACAGGGTGTCTGTTTGAAATCCTGCTTATTAGCAGAGCTTGGTAAGTAGCCCCATGTGTGCAGAAGCACTGTACCACTGCAGACAGTGGTTCACTTCCAAAATCCTTGTAGCAGATTTTAAAGCCCAAGTTCTTAGAGAGGCATACATGGCTCAGAAGCAAGCCTTTAGGGCAGAGAAGAAAGAAGTATCTCTTCAGGAGGCCAGAAGCACACCCCAGATCAAGTGGATTTCTTTTCGCAGCAGTGCATATTACTTCACCTTCAGCTTTTTTCTCTTGTAAAATGAAATTACTTAGGTTAGTTGCCCTGAGCGGGCAAGGCAAGGTAGCTTTCTGTCCCCATCCATGAGCGGAAAAAACTGTATCAAACTAGTGGTACCTCCTCTTCCTGCTCTCTGAAGCAGATGGTGACAAGGGTTCATACTGGCACAAGTGTGTACCCAGTCTTGTTTCATCAAAAGTACTGTCTAAAGTGATGAGTGCCGTATGCTTCCTCAGCAGCATTAGCAGCCCCTTGCTGGTAGCTCTCACTGTTGCAGCACGTTGCTCAGAGGTACATCTCTAACAGCACATGCAGGAGCAGAAGAGTTCAGGTTAGGAGAAATGTGTGCATGCCCCCACTCTAGGTAAGCAGTGGGACTAGATACCACATGGCACTAGAAATTTTCTTCTTTCCAGACTGTTCTCAGTTATGTGATGTCCTGCACTCTGTAAACATCTTCATGCCAGTCCTTCCAGTAAAACTCCCACAATGAATTCATGGAAAAATGTGCTGTCTTTACCCCAGCAGCTAACTACATACAGTCCAGAAAATCCTGGTCTGTACACTTTGCAAGATTTAACAGAATCAAGTGGCTTTTTGAGTGAATTTCTGTTTGCTTTCCTTTATATGCAACTCAGCACTGATGTAGTCTTGTCCTGCTCTCTTTGTTATCCGCTCTTGTGTTTGAGCTTGCTCTCGCCTTTCTCCACACAATCCTGTATGCCACCAAGGGGACACTGGGAGAAGCAGGGAGAGCCCATCTCCCTCCACAGCACCCACAACATACCTCAGCCCAGAGATGACAAAGGAAGGGAGCACGCTCAGCACAAGTGAAGTGTTAATCAGGCACTAATTTCTCTGAATAATACGGCTGTATAAGCCAAAATATTTTCAAAAGGTTGTAACCTCCCTGGATGCATAGTCTTGTGTAATAACAAAACCACTTTGTTCTGTGTCATAAGGGAACTTCACATTCTCTGTAAGTCCTTCCTTATGTACACGTCATTGTTTCTTGTACATTTAGTCTGTCCATTTTCAGTGGGTTTTATTTATTTTGATGTACAGAGAAGAGAGGCAAAGATAGTCTGACCATGAGATTTTTTTCCATAGGACTACTATCTCAGCCTTTGATTTCAGCCCATTGATTTCTAGAATGATGACAGTGTGCTGTCACTTTGTATTTATCCTCATATCTTCACGCGGTGTGTGTTGGTTTGATTTTTTTTATTTTTCCAAATTTCTTCTTCAGTTTTAGGTTAGTGGTCTCTTACTAAGTTCTCAATTTTCTGTTTCTCTCCCTTTTTTGTCCGCTTTCTTCCAGTTGAGTAGACTGCTTCTGTGCATTTGATATGTAGCCTCTTACAACTGCCAGTGTTTACATGCTAATATTCTTTGGATTAGTTTCCACTGAGATGTTGACTTGCTCCTTCAAGCTTCTGAGATGAATTTTCCTTATTCTTTGGTTTCACTTCTTCCTTTCTTAGAAATGTGAAGTAATATCTTTAGAAATATTTTAATACCGATTATCTTATTTGAGTATCTCAGCTAATTTTTTGGTGTTGGATCATTTCAAAAACAGCTTTTTTTGGCATTAAAGACAACATTCTGGTGAAGGCAATTTTCAGTTTACTCTTAAGAGCAGCATGGAACACCCATCTGGGAAACTGTACCTGTGCACCAGTGTCCATCATTCATTTTTGTGGAGCCATCTAGTCACTCGTGATCTGGTCAGAGCTGTAGAGCAACAGGGCAAAAGTCAGGGGGAGTCTGGGGAAGGGTGAGATTTATTTATTTATTTTTATCTGGGGATTGTGTTTTCTGGTATCTGCTGACTAATTCTGGGAGATTTTTTAGTCATTAATGCCCTTATCTTCTTTTGGGTTGGTGACTGTCTCTTCCTGGCCATTTTGGGACATGTGGCTCCTCCTTGATCATAAAAATTGCCATGGCAGCTTCTCTGGAAGTTTCAGGAGCATGTAGGCATTCATTTGGTAAGTCACTTATTGCAGCTCTAGGTGGGCGCCACCACTCTTTCCTGCACAATTGCCAGTGGTTTCTGTGGTCTAGCTTCAGTCCTCTTTGAGACAGCGGGTTTCCTCCGTCATTCTTTTGTGCATTTGTTTGGTAAGGCTGTATTTTCATAAGCTTTTCAAACAAGCTACATTGCCTGAAGTTAATGTCCCTTCCTCGAAAGATCACATTAGCAGTTGATTTAATTAATTGATGTAACAGTGTTCCAAAAGCTTTTGTACCAATATGTGCCACTTAAATCTATTAGTTGGATGTTCCTGCTAAATTGTTATCTTTTTGTACTGCATTACTTTAAAATGAATAAAGCAGAAGTGGCTCATACGATAGGCTGGGGGTGGAAATGAGAGCACAGATAAAACAATAAATTTGCCTCCTCCCTGGCTGTTTAAAGAGAATCAAAGCACAGAATCACTGATCCTGTGACTGTCACAGCTGTGACACTATTTGGTGGTCCTTTCTACAGTCCATACTCCATGATGCATCCTGCAGTCCTGGTTCCTTACCTGTTGAGACCAGAACACCTGCAGGAGCTTTTTGCTCCCAAAGACTGTCAGCTCTGCTGGTAGGTTATTAATTGAGCTGCATCAGTAATCTCTCAAGTGTGTAAGTTCCCACAGGGGCACTGATTTTTCTTCAGTTACCTGTATTTGTGGAAATTACTGATTAACTTTAAAAGCACCAGCTTTTTGGGTTTGATTTTGTTTTGTGTTTTTTTTTGTTGTTGTTTTTTTTTTTGGTTTGGTTTGGTTTGGGTTTTGTGGGTTTTTTTTTGTTTTTGTTTTTGTTTTGTTTTGTTTTGTTTTGTTTTGTTTTGTTTTGTTTTGTTTTTTCCTTATGGTAGGGTTCTTTGTGTACTGCAAACCAGAAAGGTTGGACTCCAATAGATTAGAAAGCAGGAAATAAATCAAATGGTTCCCATGTTCAGTGTTACACCTTGCTTGTTTGATTTAAAAAACAAACAAACAAAACACCAAACAAAAACAAACAAAAACAAAACAAAACAAAACAAAAAAAAAAAAAAACAAAAAAAAACCCACTAAACCAAATTCTGTGTCCTTAGAAGTATCATCTTATGCATTTGCTATGCCTATAGTTAGCAGTGAAGCTGAATGTTTTAACTGTTCCATTTCTGCATAAGCATTTAGCACCTCGTTATCTGTGGGAAACTCACAGTTTACTCTCAAGGCTGGTGAGAACAGATACTACAAGACTTTTTCCAAATGTGCACCAAGATCTAGGTGTGAGGGTCCTGGAGGGTGCTTCAGTGGGGCAGAAGCTACAGTTTGACCTGGTTTTCCATCCTTCTTGACTCTCCACGGAACTGAGCATTATGGGATTCTTTGTTCCTGGGGAATGGTGTGGTGGGTGTGACCTGGATTACACAGCATGAGAAAAATTACAGGACATGCTTTTGTCAAATTAGGACTCTAATCCTGCATGAACTTCAACTGCTTTAATGTCGATTAAATTTCCACTTTACCATTTCTATTAGCTATAGCAGACTTCACTTCTAATTTTTAAAGTGCCATGGGGTATTGTTGTTATTCTTAAAACACTGCCTTGCTCCTCATAATTGCTTGACTGAATCTCACTCTCAAGTGAAAATTATACAGGGCTTGAAGACTTCCATTCAAATTAAGTGTTTGTACATGAACAAATTTGGGTTTTTTTTAGGAGATTCTGGGTGTCATATGTGGGCCTTAATGTTTAAAATGTGAAACACTACAGGCTGTGAACATTTCTGTCTCAGCTGGAATGTTCAACAGAATTGGTCATCGCTTTTAGTGTAGGTCATTGGTAAGAAATTGTAACCTCAGAGTATGCGTATACTTCTTAGAGCTATGTACTAATGAGTAAGTTAGTATTTCTTTTTAACTGGATTAGGTAGTTTGCTTTTGTGATATTGAGCAGAATTCCTAGGATTATTTCCCTCTGACAGAGAAACTTCTGTCTGCTTTCCGTCTGCTATAACTTCCGAGGTTACAACTTATGCATGAAGTCTTGCCCAAAGAAAGATGTTTTAAGTGAGCTGTAAAACTCAGGAAGATAAAACTTTACAGTAAATTTCTTACATTGACTGTCTCACAGTAGTATCTAGCATTGCAATTAAACCCTAGGTTAATGGAGTTGTGTGTAGATGTTCATTAACATGTGCACTTGACTGCTGGGACAGTTATGGCTACTTTGAGCAATTAAATTGAGTATGTTGTAATTCTTTCAGATGCAGCTGGACAATATAGTTACTTCCTTGTACACCTAAATAGGATTTGGAAATACACAATCATTTCATAGAAGAGTATTTTTAGAAACTATTGTTGCTGTTGTTTTTAAAACCACACAAACTTTTACAAATTCTATGCCTTCTTTCAGCCACTTTGAACATGAGCTGGCAGCACACACTTGCAGCCCAGAGTATGGTTGGCTTTCTGGGCTGCATCAAATGAAGTGTGGCTAGTAGGTTGTTGAGGGAAGTGATTCTGTGCCTCTACTCTGCTCTGGTCAGAGCTCACCTGGACTACTGTGTCCAGCTCTGGAGGCCTCAGCACAGGGAGTGGGTCTTGGAGTGGGTCCAGAGGAGGGCCACAAAAATGATCAGACGTCTGGGGCACCTCTCCTGTGAAGAAAGGCTGGGAGAATTGTGGTTGTTCAGCCTGGAGAAGAGAAGCCTCTGGGACACCTTATTGTGACCTTTCGATATGTAAAGAGGGCTTATAAGCAAGATGGAGAGAAACTTGTTACCAAGGTCTGTAGTGACAGGACAAGGAGCAGTGGTTTTAAACTGAAGAAAGGTGGATTTAGGTTGGACAAGAGGAGGACATTTGTTACAATGAGGATGGTGAGGCACTGTGACAGGTTGCCCAGAGAAATTGTGGATGATGTATACCTTCATGTATTAAAGGTCAGATTGTATGGGGCTTTGAGGAACCTGACCTAGTAAAAGATGTCCCTGGCCATGACTAGGGGGTTGCAGTCGGTGATCTCCAACCCAAACCATTCCACAGTTCTGTGATTCTGTGACTGGTCATGATTATTTTTGCTATGGATTAAGTAAAACAGTTTCTTCTAACTATTGTGGGAGATACTCAGAATGTAGTTCAGCAGCTGTATCAGCTACTATGTAAGTAGATCAGTGCATCTGAGGGGGAATTGTCTCTCTGAGGAAGTGGCAGTGCCACAGTAGGGCAGCTGAGAGATCAAGTATCCACTGGGGTTATTTACCATTGTTTTATGTTGATCTGGAGGTATAAGAGGGATAAAGTTACTTTGTAAGATACTTTTTTTATTGTTGATGGCGAAGAATAATATTGCTTTATTCTGTAAAACATTCTTTATATATTGGGGGGGTATTCTCCCTTGTCATTTTGTTTTATTAGGACATTATTTTCTTCTGCATAAGCTATCTGTAGGTACTGTAAAAAAAAATCAAAGGATAAGTATTTATAAAGTAAGTAGGCAGTCTAGTTCTGTAGCTGAAGTAATGTAATAGAACACAATAATATATACTATTTTTTTCCAAATCGATAAATCAAAATCAGTGTCAGCTTTTTCCTCTGGAGACTGAATGGCAAAACATTCAGGAGATGTGTTCCTCTATCTTCCCTCTCCCTCCATTAAAATAAGCTCTCTGTGAAGCTCCCCAGATCTTACATCCCGGGAGACTTGGTTTAAATAGGAAATGTTAGTCAGAACCAAATACATGATTAGGATCTTATATTTTTTCCTTACGGTCTTCCTTCTAACCCTGAGGATAATAAGATTGTGCCTTCTTAAAATGAGAGAATTACTACTCCTCTTTCATAGAGACCCTGTCAGGAGAAATCTGTTGTGGCTTAAAAGTATAGGCTGGCAGCCTGCCCTCTGAGCTCAAGAAGGCATGGCATCATGCCCAGACTCTTTTTCTCAGGGCTTCAACTTTCTTTCACATGGCTGTGCAAAACCAGTCAGTACTTTCTTCTAACCTTGGTTCTCCTGCTGAAGATCCATCTGTAGTACCTAGAAGTTTCCGTTCTGTTCTTTTCAACTTAGAATTCACTGCTCCTCATTGTCAGCTTTCTTCCTGTAGCCAATGCTTCTTAGCCTCTTAACCTTCTTATGCAGACCAACTTTCTTAATTCAGCTCAGCTGTTGTATGGCTTTTCCAACCTTGTAGTACTTTTGATGAGCCTCAGGTAGGGGGTAGTTAATCCTCTGGTAATTGCTGGAGTGATGGTCTGATTTGCCTTATTATAAGTTCAGCCATTCTGGAAAAAGTCTAATTATTGGATGCTTTGGTAATGCATGCTATACAAATAGCTTGAATCAGGTTTTTTAGGCAGGTTATTTGCTACTAAGTGATCAGATTGTTGAAAGTTTTCATCATGCTGTAAACAGTGACCTTTCAAAAACAAGGTATTTTTTTGACTACAGTAAAAGGAATCAAGTTTTCTTGGGATTCTGTTCCTAATGAAGAGGGAAGATTAGCAGCAACCAAGGAGATGACTCTACCTAGTGTGGGAAGAAGGGAGAATGCCGTGCTATTGACATTTTAGAATGTTACAAAGTGAATACTCAGCCCAACAGAAAATCAGAAGACAGAACTTCTCAAGGTAACTGCTTTAGTTGTATTTATTTCACATTCAAAATAAAACACTGAAAAGATTTTACAATATTTAAATTTGAAATAGTATTATATCCTCAGTCTCTGGAGATGGTAACTTTAAAACTAATAGAATATATATTAATATATGAGCTGTACTCAGTAATTCAAAAAAGAAAATGTGTAGAAGGCTGATGCCAGTTGAGAAAAGGTATGTCATAAACAAGCCTGCATCATCAAGACCTTACTGACTGGCACCACCAGTCCTGAAGTACTTTATCTTTTTGCAATATTTGTGTGGTTTATATTGATAATTCTAGGCAGGTCGCAAAGGCAGGCTGCACTACAGCTATCTTCCCTGACAACATTAATGTGTCAGGTATTATATTTTCATTTTAATTCATTCATCTGGCAAGGGAAATCAGAGCCAAAGAGAACACAGCCTGCAATTCCACTTACAGACTATTAGAAACAAGAACTATCTTGTGCATGTCACTCTGGGAGAGTTCAACATGGATTTTGACAGGGCTGCCCTAGTAAAGGTCTCAGAGTCATCATCAACAATTCCCTGATATCATCGGTTTAGTGTTAGCAGCATCAGCCAAAAATAGCTGTTAAAATGTTGGGCATCATCAGGAAGGGTATTGAGAACAAGGTGGAGAATATCTGCTGTGCTTTTTGCTGTGGTGTACAACTTTGGTGTGGGCAAATCTTGACAGTTGTGTGTAGATCCAGTTTCCACACCCTAGAAAGGGTAGTAGAGGAACAGAGAGAGGCCACTAAATTGATGAAGGGGAAGCTGCTGTCTTTGAGGACTAGCATCGCGGGGATTACTCATTTTGAGCAGAAGACTAGTAGAAGGAAGAAGTTTTAACACCTTAGGGGCACAGCTGTTATTCACCAAACCTTGTAGTGCTGGAACTGTGACATCTGAATTAATGAGACTAGATTAAAACAGATTAAAGTACTTTTTAACAGAGTTACAAATCTGGAGGTTTGTTTTTATTTTTTTTCCCCATAAGAGCTTGTGAATGCAGATACTATCAAATTTTTAAGAAGTATTTTAAAAAGAGAAATTGATGGGCAGTAGGCCTGTAGACAGGTACAGAAAGGAGTAGACAAAAGTCTATACAACATCCCTACTTCTGTGATGGTGAATGCAGGGGATGATTTAGGGAATAAACTGAAGTGGTTGGGAGAAGGGAGGGTGGGAAGCCTTGGCTCATGCTCTTTTCGTAAATAGCTCTTCCAGTTGTCAGCAGCAGAGACAAAATTTTGTGCTCGTTGTTTTACTGGTCTGAACCATTTTGATTTTTTTTTCATGTTTGTTTGGTGATCACAAGTTTCTGATAAACTTGTTTGGATGAAAAAAGCTTGAAACATAAATGCTTCTGAGGAATTATATGACAAACTGATTGCAAGGTTTTGTAAATTCAGAACTTCCCGATTGCCACAGAGGGCTAACATTCATCATAGGAATTTAGGAAACAGGCATCATGAGCATTTGATGTAGCAGATGTTCCTAAGGGAATCTCAACCTAAAGCCTTTTTTGGTTTGACTCATATTCTTTACTAATTCACAAAACCAAATCATAAGCTGATATCACTCTTGGCCAAAACAGCTATTGTCTTTTGTAGCAAAACATTGTCATTTTTCTTAGAAACATACTGTATTCCAGACACTGAAGAAATTCACCTTAGATTCATAGGCTGTAGCCTAAAAAACTACCTTATAATATCAAACCTTCCATTCCTGAGAAAGTTCATAGAGAGCAAGTTAGACAAAGAAAAATGTCTTAATCTCCTAGAAGTTAAGTGAGTGTGTAGTCTCAAGTGATTGAATTGCTGTAATATTAAAAGGCACCTTCAGCCAAATAAACTACATGTTTGTAGGCTTTCTAAATGCAGAGTAAAATGCAGTGGAAGTCAATGTGAAAGGCTAAAACTTTGCACATACAGTTAAGTAGGTGACAGGCATCAGGTTATAGTATTTTAATTATTTTGATCACATGTTTATGCCAGAATATGCTGGACTTTTCACCACTCAGAAACTGCTTATAAGATACAAATTTATAGTTTTGAGTTTTTATTTTATTTTGTTTGTTTTGGTTTGTTTGATTGTTGGTTTTGTGTATGTGTGATTTTGTTTGCTTGGCTTTTGTGGGTTTTTTGGTTTGGTTTGGTTTTGTTCATTTGGTTGGGCTTTTTTGCTTGTTAGGAGTGTGGGGTTTTATTTTGTTTTGTTTCTGCAAAGTACTAGAAGCAGCTACCTCCTTACAGTGAAATGTGGTGTAGCAATTCACACTAGTGACCATGATAAGTCTATTTTTCAAACATGTCTATGAAAATACCAGGATCAAAATATAGTTAATGATGATCATCCTTCCCTGGAAGGGAACATAGAATGTGCAGCTGCAAAGACCTTCAGCTCTGGAGCTACTTAAGAATTGGCTTCCCGTAGATGCTTTACAGTGGTCAGGTGACAGCATGGACTTCTGCATCAGCAACATGAAAATTAAACCGGGGTTATTTGTCCCACATGTTATGACACACATTTGCTTGGTTAAATCACTGTTGATAATAATTTCATAAATATATCACAATTGTTTAAAACTAAATACAGGGGCATTATGGGTAGTAGGAAGAAAATGGATTTTGCAGCATTTACATTCATGGTGTATTCCTCCATGTAGAAGACATGTCTTTATAAGTGTGAGCGAGTACAGATGGCTGAAGTATATGTCTTCATTAAAATAAACTGCTACAAATGTCTCAGACCAGCACCTACCTTCTGGGGTTTGCAGAAACTTCTGCAACTGTTTTAGGATTTTCATACTAAGGTTGCCTCTTGGTTTGGACTTGGCATCCAAGAGACTGTTTGAGCCTTTAGGGTAAAAATGAGAGCTGTGTGTATCCACTGTATAACATCACTTTGTTCAACAAATTTGATATCTGGTTAGCAAAGCTTGTCTGTACGGGAGACAGCACTCACGGCGTAGTGTGAAGTACCCAGGGATCTGAGAGCCATCACAAACTAGGGATCATCTTTCTCAACCTATGTTTGTAACCTCCTGTACAGCATCAAATGTGGAGTAGAGTCAGGAACCGACCTTACTTCCTCCTCACTCACTTAAAAAGAAGCAGAGTGTTGAAAATGCTGTTGTTTTCTTTTTATCACTAAGGCAATTTCTTTATCACCGCCTCCTTTCTGTATTCTTCTTGCACACACAGCATAAGTTCCATTATAGCATTATAGCTATATGTAATATCTGCATGTTTTCCCAAGGTGATAATTTGAGTCTATTGAGATCAGGTTTTTACTTCTGAGTTTTTATGAAACAGAATAAATATATTTTATAAAACCTAAATGAAGACCAATTTTACTTGTGGGATATAGAACTGTAATTCTATCCCTCACAGTTTCATCTTGCTTGCTCTTTTGGGATCTCTTTCAAGATATTAACCATCCACCTGGGTTGCATACACAGTGAACGAATAAAATCATTAGTATCTACTGAACAGTGAGATGATAACTTCTATCTATCTACCTGCTTTAAACCATGTGCAAACAGAGCTAATTTTGATGCTGTCTCTATTCACTTATTGCATTGCAATCTCATTACAGAAAGATTAATGGCACATAAGGGTCTTTTCTGATTTGAAAAGGATGGTTTTAAAATCAAACTGCTTTCTGTATCTGTGTTGGGTTTTGTTTAGTTTGTTTAAAATAAAAGTAAGTACAAGAGGAAAAGCATAAATTATGTAAGAACAAAACTGAAAACATGCAATGCTCACGTGAAGAAAGAGCTGAGAACTAAACCAGATTTAAGCAAAAACTACTTCTGAACGTTGAAGGTGCCAGAACAAAGAATGGGGTGTAGTTATTACATTGCAGTGGTCTATGACTGTGGTTCTCATAGGAAACTGGGAAAAGGAGAGATGTGTAAAACCAGTAAGCTACTGTTCTCAGTAAGGACTACATAAGTATAACTGAGGGAAAAATAAGGCTGATTTCAGTATTAGATTTTGGTGAAAAATACTCATGTTGCTTCCAGCTCTATTCAGATACTGTTGCTATGCACATATCTCAGCTGGTAGAAGGATGAGATCTTGAAATGGGAGGATTGATGTTTATGAGGCTGTGGGGAAAAGGAATTGTCTGAGACTGGCTTATGGCTGCATTCTTCTTTATCCCTTTCTTTATCCTTTATCCCTTTCTGCTAAATGAACTTTACCACAGAACAAGTTTTCCAAGGTCAGTGTCAGGCTGGTGGCCAAAGGAAGTGCAGGAAGCTTGTCAGCCCCTAGTTCCAGGTCTTGGTCTCCCCCGCCCCAGTGCGCACAAGCTGCACACAGCCTGTGGCACCCCCTGCATATGTGCTCCCGCCAGTGAAAGCAGATGGCAGTGGGCAACTGTTCCTGCTCCCAGCCTGACATACCTGCTGTCCATGCACTTCACTGAAGCTTTGTGCCATAGTCCCTCTTTTTGCCTTTCATCAGCATAAAATCTGTTTGCTTGTGTGTCCCGGAGGTGGGTTCTATCCCGCAGAACAGGAAATCTCCTGCAGTTCATATGTTGCTTTCTCAGCTACACCAACCAGTGCTCCCTGCCAAAATGCCAGCCAAAAGGCACATAGCTGGTTGTTCAATGAAGTCTGTCAAGGTGGTCTAAATCAGTTTTGTGTCCTTTTTGCAAAATCTTTATGAAACAGCCTTAGTTTGACAGAGTTGGAAAAGGCGCAGCAGCTCCTGCGGTTAGGTTGGCAGAGGGTATAGCAGTGAAAATCTGGGATAGGCACAACCCCTTAAATCTGGGGAAGCAGCAGTGGAAGTTGGAGGAGGATGCTTATGTAGTTCAGTAAAGATACAAGCTGAACAAATCCCAGATTTTCCATGTGCAGATTGTCATAGTACATACAGTATCCATGTTGTTTTCCAACCATTTATTAATTTATCTTTAATTCGTGATTACACTTTTTAGAATAGGTAATAAAGAATGGCCTAAATCCTTTTAGACAGCTGCGTACGTATCGGCTGCTAGACGAGTAAAGGAAGTCATAACTACCTTGCCCTAAAGCCATTAGGTGACCTGTGTGGTTTCATAGAAACTTTGGGAAAATACTCAGTGTGTCTTAGAAATGGATTAAAAAACTTAATCAGCTGTTTTCTGCAAAACAAAAAATCTTAAAAGAAGCCAATGCTGTTTTGTAAATATTAATTATATGGAGTTATCCTTACTTTATCCTTTGTCTTTCTGAAGGAGGACCTGTAAACATATTTATTTAGTCCAATTTACTTCTAGTATGCACAAAATCCCATGTCAAAAAGTTCCAAAATTTAATGATGTGCCATGACTAAAACTCAGTTTTATTGTAAACTACCTGTCTGGTGCTTAAGGGCATTGCTTGGTTTTTGTATGATGATAAAAGATAAAAGATATTGTCCTATTTACTGGTATTTCCATATTCTGTGTTTTTCTCAAAATAAGCATCTTACCCTATTTTATTCTATCTCAGTATCAAAGCTGCATTGTGCTTAGACTGTATGTAACTTTACTTTCTGTAGTTATGCTATGTTTGTGTGGTTGGAGTGATCTAAAGGTAGAATATACAAGATGTGAACATATTCTGGATTTATGGATTGTGTCCTAATAAACCCCACAATATTAACAGAGTGACTTAAATGCAAGTACAGAATATTAAGTTGTAATTTTAGCACAAGTTAATGACTTGGGTATAAGAGCCTAAACAGGTATCCAGTGCTGTGATTATGCCCACATAGTCTCACCAACAAGGCTTTTGATGTTCTCAGGGGATGACAGAAGCTGGACCCAGTTACTCTGGTGACCAAAGTGAGTTACAGCTTTTTGAGTCTGTTTGTGTATCTGACTCTGGCCAGATCTAAGACTGGACTTACAGAAACATTTGATAGTCTTGGCTTTGGAAGTACTGTTGTGTGGCTTTATTTCAAAATGAATGAGAATATTGCATTAGGTGTATTATAATTAATGTTAGGTTCCTCATGCATCAGATTTTGTAAATGTATGTGTTACAAACTAGGTTTCTCAAGCAACTGTGGCCACCTGGTGGATTCTGAAAAAGAAAATTATATTTTATATTATAAAAGGATAGCTAGGACAGTTTGGATAGTTAAAAACTATTCTCATTGTGTTATTGGTCCTGATTAATATCTTTCAATCATCACTTCTTTTTTTGTTAGAAATGTATTCTTGTTAGTGGATGTAGTAGTACTACTACTGCTACTACTTCTACTACTAAAACTCTTGACTTTATAAAGTTACCAGTTTGTCATCAAAAGATTCTTGAAATTGGTAAAGTTTTGCTGGGAATGGGGAGGAAAGAATATTGTAGGTATTTCTTGGAATTGCTGTTCTTTAATATCTCTTTCACTTCTTAAAAATGGATGTCTGTGTAAGACCACAATGGAAGGTGTTGTGAGTTGACCTTGCCTGGCTGCCAGATGGCCACCCAGTTACTCTCTTGCTTGCCTTTTTTAACAGAATAGGGATAAAATGAGGAAATAAGAAGAAAAAACCTTGTGGGTCCTAATAGGGACAGGGAGATCACTTACGAATTACCATAAAGGGGCACCTACTGACAACACCTTGACATCTAGACCCAAAAAAGAAGGCAGATGTCTTTAAAGTAAAGGGTGGAGCTGACATGGAAACTAATAGATATGAATTACTCATTATGATATAAAGGCTTGAAATTAAAGTTTTCCTGCTTGAGTTGGTTGAAAGTTTATGTTGTCAGCCTGGGAAAATACTCTGATTTTGCAAAACCCTGACTGTATTCTTGACAAGTCATGCAGAATAAACATCCATTTTTGTCACCCCACAACCAATTTGGAAATGTGAAAAGTTTAGTTTATTTTGAAAACACCCTACTGAGATTTCATGTGGTTGAAATCCTTTTCCCGTATCTGCTGCTTGAGATAAGAGTATCCGTGGAGAGTCTCTGCTCTGTGCTCCACTGCTGAGCCAAGGAGCCCAGAGGACCCTGGGCAGAGACTATCCACTCAGAAATCAGAATGTGTCCCAGAAAGTCTGTGGATCCTTTAGGAGAATGTTTCTGTGGGAAAATGAACCACAAATGGCAGCTTTTAACAGCTAATTAAAAAAAAACCAAACTGAATGAAGTTGTGCCCTGGAAGTAGGGAGAAGAAAGTCCTTGAGAAGACAAGCAGAGGGCGGATTGTGTAGTGGATAAAGCTGTTCCTTTGAACGGATGCATGTCTTTGAAGGAGGACAGAGGCTTTCTCTTGTTGCTGAACAGTCAGTTTGCCTGTTCGGTCTTCACTTGACATCTGCTTGACTGTACATAGGAGACTGCTTAATGAGTCAGTTCAACTCTCCAAACTGGTGGTTAGCAAAATGGTCCTAGCCCCTACCCTCAAGGCAAAAACCACAACAGTCTTCCATGGTATGAGGATAAATTCACTTCAGTAAGCATCTGAGCTGGTGCAAGAGGGGAGGTGATGTTACATTACTAGGATAGTAAACAGGGAATGTGAAAAGTGGAACAAATGATACAAAGCAGGACTTTTACCTTCCAGTATTAGCCTCATTGGCAGGTCTGCTCTGTTTCACCATTTAACTCTACACTGAGAAGGGCACCAGCATGTGTGAAACTTGTTTGGCCTGGTTAATGGAGACTGAAGTGACTCAGGCTGTGAAGCTATAACAAGTTCCTCCGCTTATGTGGGGCTCCCAGAGTTGTCAGGCCTCTGGACACCCACAGTCAAGATAATTAAAAGCTTCTGGATCTCTGGCACTGGTACAGGTTATGTTATATTGTGGGGATGTCCAAAGTCCCTGCCCATGGCTAGCTACCCAAACTTTGGGGATGTTGGTGGTCCAGATTTCCAGCCACCTATTGGGAAGTCAGGCAAGATTTCACTTGAGTTATTTAAAAGATAAATCCAAGGTGGTTTATTTTATGTCAGCCTTGAGAAGGCTCAGGGTAGACCTAGTAGCCACCTTCCAGTACCTGAAGGGAGATGATAAAAAGCCTGGAGAGGGCATGTGTATGAAGACCTGGAGTGAAAGGATATGGGGTAATGGGTTTAAATTAGAAAAGAGTGGATTTTGACAGGATGTAAGGAAGAAGTTCTTTACCATGAGGGTGGTAGACCACTGGAACAGGTTGCCCAGGGAGGTGTTTGAGGCCCCACCCCTGGAGAGATTCAAGGTGGGGTTTGACAGAGCTCTGAGCAACCTGCTCTAGTTGAGGATGGCTAGATGACCTCTAGAGGTCCCTTCCAACCCAAACATTTCTATGATCTATGATTATTAGATTAGATTCAGCCAATGTCTGTTCCCAATATGACTCTTGTTTTGCCAGAGAATTTCTGAGTGACTCTGTTTCTGACTGTAACATTGAAAGCCACTTGGAATTGCCTGCCAAACTAGAATAGTGGGGGCAAAAAACAGTTTGAAGATGTAATTTGAAATCTTTATAAAGCCTGATCTAAAAGAAATCAAACAAGGTTGTTACACGTATCACCTATCTTACTTCCCTGTGTGATGTACTTCTCAAGGTTGCACCACAGTGATGGGCTGTTATCATACCTCATTGTAGTGAGTGTAATGGAGAGCTCTGTCTTGGCAAGGCCAGACAGATATAAAGCAACTCATCAGCAGCTCAGAAAGGATGCTGCATTTGTGATATACCCGGAAAGGACTTTCAGGGTGGGTTAGTTGGTTGGTTTTGGTTTTGGTTTGGTTTGTTGTTTTTTACACATCATGTACTGTAAGTTGACAATAAAATCCAACCCCAACCATTTTTTATTTTATCATTATCTGCAGTCTTGTGTTATAAAACCTGTATATTTTTGCTGGTTTTGTTTCATTTCTGTATGTCTTGCTCTTATTAATGATGATTTAGATGATTACTAATCACAAATTCACTTGTGGTCTAGAAACTTTTCTATAACTGGAAAGCTGATTTATTTTTTTAATCAGAAAAGCTTTTTTTTCCACTACATTTCAGTCATAAGTTTGTCAGTCATAACTGCTTCATACTGTATTACATCTCTCCTAGAAGATGGTTTTACTGTTGTTCAGATGTCTGAGATTCTTCACCTTAGCTAACATGTTAAAAAGTTCTTATTTGGGCAACTTTAATAGGCTATTTTAATATGCAATATTATACTTGTTAGGAGTTTGGTTTTTTTTCCCCTCTTCCTAGGTTTTGTTTTTGAATTCTGTTTGGCTAAATAAAATGTTTTATTTCCCTTTATAATCCATTCATGAAATATAAATTAAGCTTACATATTTTTGAGTCTTAGGTCCAAGGAAGAGCTCAAGATGCAATATGATGGCTCAGAGAGCATGTTTATTAGTCATTCTCATATTAGAAAGAGAGCTCATGTATCAAACTGACAACATATACAAGGCAATATTCCATGGAAATGCCTTTCTTAAGACTTCTTGAATTTCAATAAGAACTGTTATGAAAAAAACAAAGTTTGATTATTTTTGATAAATGTGCACGATCCTACTCAAGGATATTTTTAAAAGGTTGAAAAGTTAATGATACAAACACTTCTAAGTCTAGATCCTGATGGATCCAGCAGACATAATTTGCCTTAGGTTAATTGAACTTAAATATATATTGTAAAAGCAGCATTATCAGAAGAAACTAATATGGTAGATTCTTGACAATCAGAACCTTCCTTCTGGTATCTCAGAGCCTTCTGTGAAGCATTTAACACAAACACAAGCTTCTGAGAGTGTTTTCCTGTAAAATCTGACCCTTAAGAAAGTTTGTTACAAATGTAGTGGTAAGTAGCAAGCAGTGTTAGGTAGAACACTTAATGATGCGAGATAGTAATCACAAATAATACTGCAATCTGCTTCACAAACAGTCTATCATTTGTTTGGATGTTTTTGTTCCTTGTCTTTAATAATGCTGTGAGCATGTCTTCTGCTATTTGTTCATTGTATTTTAATATTCTGCCAAGTTTTCTTTCTTAGTAGTGGTGGTGGTGTGCTTCTAACAACTTATCATGGTTTTAACTTTGGTATTTTTGTCTTTTACTCAGGAGGTTTTGAAGCACTAGTTACTTGTGGCTTTATTTGTAATCTCTAGAGCATTATTGGCAGGAGCATAAAAATGTTGGCAATGTAGTGGAGAGCTCAAAACAGTCTGCTGAGGCAGGATATGTGCTAGCACGATGCATTTGTCATCACTTCTTGGGGAAGTGCTAAGGGAAGTATATTCTTTGTATCTTCACATTCTATAAGTTCAAAGGATGAGTGATCAAGTGCTCTGAAGCGTAATCCATTAGGTGCTACCAAGTAAAGACCATGTAAGGATCAGGCAATGCTATGAAAATAGCTGGAGACTGGGTGAGTAATGAGAAAAACTTTTACTTTCCCTTAGACTGATGGCCCCAGATGGAGATAGGTTGGGGGTTAAGTAACTCAGTACAGTGACAGTCACATCCCTGTGTGTCCCCAAATGAAGCAAGGATGATTACAACAGGGAGGGAATAATAATTCTCATTCGTTAGGTCATACTTTGTCTTGCATGGGTAGTTCAAAATGCAAATTTTTGATGAAAATTATCCACTGAAGTTGTTCTTCAATAGAAATTTCTCAGAAATGTTAAAATAATCTCTGCAACCCTGAGCACTTCACTCTAATCTTCCCTACATGTGTAACTGATACATAAAAGGCTTGTGGAATTACTTCTGTTTTGTGGAAGATGACTGAGGTACAGTGGAATGCCTGAAGTCATGCAGGAAGGTTGTAGCAGTGTGAACAGATCAGGGAATTTAAGGAGTGTATAAAGTAGTTGGAAGTCACTCTGTTAATGCACATGCTTATGCTGCACACTGCTGGTAGTCTGTAATTCAGACTTTGGCTAAAGCAGGCTTCTGGAAGTGAATCCCAATGAATAAAACAAAGATGCCCAGTTTAGTTCCAGGCAGATCTAGAACTGCAATGAATAGAGCTAGATCTGTAGATGATGATTACTGAAAAAGTAAGAAGTGTGGAAAATACACTCCTGATCCTGAATTTAGTTTAAAGGGGACCTCAAAAAAGCAGGACTTTATTTTAAAGCATGAACATGGCAGTTTTTAAGATACTCTCCAGAACAACTGATCTTAAAGGACGCATTCAAATGTATAGGAGTGCAAATATACCCTTTTTTTTTTTCTTTTTATGCTAGTCTTGAGAGAACTATTTCACTGAAAGATTTAAGTGTATGGTCCTTCCTCCAGAAATACACTCTTGTTAGGTGTAAGACAAATATCAGCCTAGATGTAAAGTACTTTTGTATAAATTATCAGTGGAGAGAAAAAAACAAGTAATATTTTTTGCATAAACTGCTTCAATTCCTGCCCACCAAAATGTGGCTTAGGATGTGAAGCAGTTTGGAAGCTGAGGTGTACTTGTGTCACTTTGGATTCTTACTCTTTGCACTAGAATTGTTTGGCGGAAAACAGCATGACAATAATAAGGGCCTTGCTCAGACAAATGTTGATCCTTATCTATCATTGTTAAATAACAGAATGGAAGTGGTGAAGCACAAATTCCATCTGATTACATTTTTTTTGACAGCTGAAGAGATATATGCCAGTGCCATTAGAAATCGATGCTGCAGTCCCTAGAACCTTGAAGTTTTCTATGAAAAGCAGAGAAGGGAAAAATAAAAGCTCACTGTGGCTTGGAATCCCAGGTGTTGGGACCAGGTAATTGATGCTCTGCATAATTACAAAACTGGGCCTGAAAGAAGAGCAAAATGCCATTAAGTCATCTTTTTGTCTCTCTGCTCCCTACCTTTGTCTCGCACAGATCCTCTTATGTACCTTTGGCTGTAGCTATCTGCATAAAGACTTTGGTAGTGAGGAAAGCTTGGGTTGAAGGGAGCAGAAGTTGAGTGAGGCATGGCCTGTCAAAGCTGTTGATATTATGGCTTGATTGCATAATCTTGTGTTGTAGCATTCCCATACCTTGGTTTCACTATTAACTGTTTTGCAATTGTTTTATCAAAATGCCCAGGACTAAGTGAACTTGAGACTCAGACCACGTGTCACTATTCAAAAAGCAGTCAACCTTTATATCCCATTTTCCAATCAGGCAAGGTCAGGCTCTATTTTCCCACTTAAGACAAAGATATTTTACACTATTTGGTTAGAAAGTAAACAAGTTGTCTTAATTTGTTTCAAGTGTTCATATTCTCTTCTCCTTGCCCAGAGGTCAAAAGAGAGCTATGATGAGCTGTACTTTTTAAGAGGCTTTTATTAAAGCTAGTTAGGGTATATCATTGTATTGTACAGAGGCTTTTGTGTGCAGGTCAGCAGTAATCCAGGCACTGTGTTAAGTTAGGTTCTGTCAGGCTTGCTTTCTCAGAGAAACCATTGGCACATAAAACATTATTGTAAATACACTTCCTGTTGCATACAGTTTTCTTTTAAGCACCTATAGCAGATACTATAAAATGCACATTAAAGCTGTCCATGTGTATTTTCCCACCATTTGAAATTTTTTGTAGCTGAACAGTATCTTTTTCCGTTCGTTTTCCCCTTGTGTATGACAAATGAATATCACTTTAATGATTTTTTTTTTCCAAAGATACACTAGGATTCTTTTTTGTCTTTGCTGGGAGCCAACAGGGAGTCTTTCACTCCTAAGTGTAGTGCTTGGGCTCATACATTAGAAACAGGAAAAACAGATTTTAAGATGCTTCCCGTAAACTTGCCTGCTGCCATTTTCCATGGCAATTCATTAGCTGCAAGGAAAATGTAAATGGGCCCATTGGAGCTATTATTTTGACAGCCTTATGCTGGAATTTTGTCTTAAAAGTGCTACACAATGCAAAGTTATCTTACATGGATGTGGTTTGGCATATTTTAAGGTTTTGTGTTTGCTTTGTATGTCAATAATACTTCTAGAAAAATAGCAAGGAAAACAGTGATTTGTCACATCTTTGGCAAACACTTTCCTCCCTTTTCTTGGTTTAGATAGCAAGCTAAAAAGCTTGGTTTGTTTCTTTGGCTTATGATACTCATTCAGTCATTGTTATTTAATAAAATTCCATCTAGATGATTATTTTTGTATGTAAATAGATTTTTAAGCTCATGAAAGGATATTCTTGGTAACACTGTGAACCAGTGAAATAGTACATGTGATTTTTATGGCTATATAATAGGAGGAGGTTAGGAATAACACTGTTTCTGCAAAACTATGTCTAAAGAGAGAAAGGATTTGGATTTTTTTTTCTAAATCAAAACTCTCTTAACTGTTCTATTGTTTTATCTTTCTGTGATGACACTTTTCAAACAAAAATATGACTTTGTGTTTCAGTTAGCTTGAGTCAGGTCATATCCTGGTTCAATGTGATTTCTGTTTTTTTTCAAATACACTTTTAATGAAGGTATAATTTTGTTAGCAGTGTTCTTTGTATTACAGGCTTGGTTTAGAACTCACAGCAGTGTTTTCAAAGCTGCAATTGCTTTCTCATCTTCTTTTGGCATGATTGTACAGAAAATACTATGCTTTTGTTAATGAAAAGCATTAGAAATGTGCCACAGTGTGACTGTAGAATGCTGTGAAACTGTCGCTGGGGCAGTCTGTGGGTCACGCTGAGTTTCTTTGTTTTGGTTTGTTTTGAGTTCTCTCTTCTTTTGAATACTCTCTCACTTTGGCCTATAGTATATATTTTTTTTTAAAGAAGTTTGAGGCAGAAGACTCTTTCAAGAAAGCCAGGAAGGTGTTTCTCAATAGGAATATTTGTGTTCTGTTTAAACCTACTCACCCAGAACACAGTAAGCAGGTCACTTCTAGTCCCATATTTCTTTCAGAGTGCAGAGAAGGTCATAGTAGGCTTGTACCAGTGCTTCAACACGGTCTTAAAAAAAAAACAAAACAACAACAAAAAAACTCTAACAAACCCATAATGTATTTTTAAATACATAACCATTTGCTAGAGAAGGGGGAACTATTGAAGATTTCCATTCTCAAACAGCTTCATTCTGATTAGAGTCATCATACCTTGCTGCTGAAAGGGTATTTAAGAAGAGATCTCTCATCTTGGTTGCTTAGCTGATGTGTTTCTTTCATGCCAGGTAGTTCTGCAACACTTGAGTTAAAAGTTCTTCATTCAGTATGGACTTTTCATATCTCATCTTGCAAGAAAAACAATTTTTTTTTTTTTTCCCCTCGCCTTTTCCACTCATTGTCCTTCACTGGTACTATTTGCTGTCTGTGATGCAGTAAAAATTTGTAGGGTTAGAAGATATTTGTGAACTTTGAAGCACTATGTTTTTTTCTATTTCATTTCCAGAATAACCTTTCAGACACTTAGGATTAGCAGTCGGTCTTCAAGATCTCCTTTCCCACTGTGTAAGGTTGCGCAGCACTGGGCAAGGGAAGGGATCTGGATCAGAGATGCCAAGCTGGCCAGTGGGAGCAGGGGGTGCTGGGGGTATTGGGCACCAGCTTTCAGAGTGGGGGGCTGGAGAAGTGTGAGTTGTGTGAGATTAGCTTCTGTGGAAGGGTGGACAACAGTGATACCAGTGTAGCTGATAATTAGGGGTACTGGGGGATGAAAAGCTGGACATGAGCTGGCAATGTGTTCTCACAGCAGAAGGCCGACCATTCCTTGGCTGCATCAAAAGAAGCATTGCCTACAGGTCAGGGAAGGTGATTCTGCCCTTCTACTCTGCTCTGGTGATACCCCACCTGGAGTACTGTGTCTGTCTCTGGAATACGTAGCATAAGAAAGACATGAACCTGTTGAGTCCAGAGGAAGGCTTAAAAAATGATCAGAAGGCTGGAACACTTCTCTGAAGAAAGGCTGAGAGAGTTGTGGTTGTTCAGCCTGGAGAAGAGATGGTCCTGAGGAGACTTTATTGCAGCTTTTCAGCAGGGTCTATTGCAACTGGACAAGGAGTGATGGTTTGAAACTAAACTAGACTAGATTTAGACTACGTATAAGAAAGAAATTTGTTACAATCCGGGTGGTAAAACACTGGAACGGGTTGCCCAGAGAGGTGGTAGAAGCTCCATCACTGGAAACATTCAAGGTCAGATTGGATGGGGTTCTGTCCCTGCTCAGTGCAGGGAGGTTGGCCTAGATGACCTTTGCCTTTAAAGGTCCCTTCCAGCTGAAAACATGTGGCTGTTTCCAGGAGCTAAAGTTCCCTTAGCAATCATACATAATCAGGCAGAAAGCATTTGGCCAAGTCTCATGAAAAAATGCACCCTGAGAGGCCTAAAGTTCCTTCTACATGCACCTGGGTATTTCTGACGTAAAGTTCAGAATTCAGTTAGCTATAGGTATGAACCAATTCTTCCCTTCATTGACTTGTACCACTATCATGTATTCTGCCTTGTCCTCCTGCACAGGAAGCCAAGTGTTGGCATTTACACTAGTAAGGAATAAAAGCTTTGGAGCAAATTCACCCTACCTTTTACTTGTGCAAATCTAAAGTGAAGGTAGAAGTAACATAGTGAAGTGAATTGAAGCTTACAACTACATTGTACCATGATCCCTTGATGGTTGAAATAATTGGAAGACTTTTCCCCAAGAACTGGGGATTTTGGTGGGTTGTTTTCTGTGTTGCTATGAATAGTGTTCCCAAGGTGTCCTTGAAGGTAGTCACCTGTATATGTAACCTGCCTCCTATGAATTAGGCTAAATGACTTTATTTCTTAGGGTCTCGGGAAATTTTCTGTGCACCTCTAGCTTACAACATCTTGCAGAGGACACTTGGTAGAAACTTGGTGTTTCCTGCAGCATCCGGTTACCTGGTGTGTCTGAATAGGAATGGAAAAGAAACAACTCTCAGTCTTTTCTTTTGGGGTTGTTAGTGTATGGGCTGTAATGTCTTTTGCATCAGGGAATTGGGGAGTCATAAGAGCAGTATGATCACTGGGTACTAAGTGATCATATTATTACTGGGCACTGCTGTGAAATACAGAGCAGTCTCAAGAGCACTCTAGAAGTAAATGTGAAGCTATGTCACACTAGGAATATTTTCATAATGTAATCCCGTTGGGTTCTCTCCTGCTGGTGATGTTTTGGAGACGGAGACTAAGGGAGATTGTTTCTCAGCATCCTAGATATGTTGAACAGAACTTACCTGCTGTGAAGCCAAATATTCAATATATGCCATAATGATCCTTTAATTTGAGCATAATGACTATGTAATACTGACAGCAGTTTAAGTAGGTAACCCAAAGGAACCTCTGTGAAGATTTCATCATGATTAACCCATTTGTCATTAACTGTGGTATAGAATTAATGTGGATTGAGAATTGCATTGCAATTTACCAAAATACAAGATGGAAAATAGCTAGAGCCATCTGACAAGGAAGATCTATCACTGCATGAGAATTAAAATCAGCAAAGCAAATGACTTGATATAGCTGCTGACCTAACATTCCTTCAAACATCCGAGAAGCGTGATAATTCCAGTGCAAACACAAGTGTGTGTATCTACATTATGCATGGTTTTAAATCACCCCTCCCACATTTTAAAAATACTTGACTAGTTAACTCTCTGGCAGCAGAGTTTCAAACCCTGTTTGCCATGACAGCTGTTTGGAACTGGCTCTGTGGCAGGGATGAAACAGCCGACTTCTGTCAGGTTGGCAGCAGGTCCTGGCAATGAAAATGAACTGAGAAAGGGGAATGACCATGTCAGCTCAGAGGATGCCACGTGCTAACCCCTCATGTCTGTGTGGTAGTTAACACTTGGTGCTGCCTTGTCTGCTAGCTGAGAATGTGGAGAATGCAGGTTAAATTTTAGACACAGGCAGAGGGCCAAAGTTGATTGGATTTGGGCATGTAGCAGTTGCAAGCAGCTGGTCTGCTGTGGTTTGAGCTGATTATGTTCAGTTTAGTTTCACTGATGTTTTGCCCTTTTTCTTTTGACTTCATTATAAAATCTGTCTCTGGATACTTAGAGCACCTCAGGACAAAGCCTGCTCTCTCCTCTGTACTTACAGTCCTGATAGACAGCGGCTTTGATCACCTCTTGAGGCCCCATTTAAAATGGATATAATTAATGATGTTTAATAATAACCAGCTTCTGTGGTGCTGAAGTGTATTTTTTGCTCATTCTTCTGCCACTTTGTGCTTGTCCTTTATGAATATTCTGTCACTGAAAGCAGCGGGATATTTTTATAACCTAGAACATACTTTTGGAGGCTCATGGGTATGGGGAAATCATACCAGGCAAAAATAAAGCTTTTAGTGGATGTGCAAACAGACTGCAAGCTTAAGCTTCGGATACAGTGGGGAAAAAAAGGCCTCAGGCAACTTGCAATAGGGACATGTGCACAGTCCCAAGATTCAGTTAAACCCAATCTCCAATTTTGTAGTGCTTTTAATTCGAACGTGTGGTTTTGCTTGAGTCTGAAAATGACACAAATTAGAAAATAAGCATGTCATCTTCCAGTTTGAACAGACTTCTCTATTGTGCGAGTGTTGTGGTTTAATCCCATCTGGCAACTAAGCATTATGCATCCACTCATTTATCACCCTCCCTGGTGGGATGGGGAGGAGAATCAGAAAAAAACAAGTGAAATTCATGGGTTAATATATGAACAATTTATTAACTAAAATAGGCTATAATATAGGTAATGAAAATGATTATAGATGACAGAGCACTGGAACAGGCTGGAAGATGGCAGAACACTGGAACTGGAAAGCATGACAGAGTGCTGGAACAGGCTGCCTAGAGAGGTTGTGGAGTCTCCTTCTCTAGAGACTTTCAAAGCCCACCTGGATCTGTTCCTGTGTGGCCTGCCCTGGGTGATCTTGCTCTGGCAGGGGGGTTTGACTTTGTGATCTCCAGAGGTCCCTTCCAACCCCTACCATTCTATGACTGAATCGATGATTCTATGAATATAGATAAAAGAAAAAAAAAGCAAGAAAAACAAGTGTTGAACAATGCCATTGCTCACCATTCAGTGCCTGACTCCTTCCCAACCAGCTCCTCCTGGTTTATATACTGAGCATGATGCTCTATGGTATGGAATATCCCTCTGGCTAGTCAGCTGAACTGCCCGTACTTCCTCACAGCTTTTTGTGCACCTGCTCACTGGCAGAGCATGGGAAACGGGAGAATCCTTGATTCAGAAGTACCACTTAGCAACAGCTAAAACATCAGTGTGTTATCAACATTATTTTCATACTATATCTAAAACACAGCACTGTACCAGCTACTAAGAAGGAAATTGACTCTATCCCAGCCAAAACCAGGTCAGTGAGAGAGTGCTGTAGGCTTTCACATCCTGATAATCCTGTTGAGGAAGTGAGGAAGAGTAGGAAAAATCCATAGGCTGGAGAGAATGGTAAGAGTACAAAGTAATTACTGCAGTTTTTAATTTCCTTAATAAATGTGAAAAATAAAAAGCAGGGTTTGGGATGCTTTAAGAAAAGCAGTGAGTAGATTTTGAAGAGAAACTGAAGCCACGCTATTGTGGAAACGTCTCCATTCTGCACACATCCTGCTGACACTGTTCCCATGAAAGGACCCTTTGACTGTAAGGCTTGAAACCTGAATGGAAAGAATGGTAGTAACAGTAGGCCGTAGTGAAATAAAATCTCTTTGTCTGGCTGTTGTAATTCCCCATCTTTTTCACAGTGATACTGGAAGGGATACAATAAGAATATCTAATGTACTGTTTAACTTGCACTAAATCTAATTAGAAGAATCCATTGAAATTTCTGTTTTACAGGAAATTTTTCTAGAAAAAAATACTTTTCAGAAACAAGTACTCCAGAGAAAGGATAAAATTATTTAGGAAGAAGGTAATTTGTTCAATTTCTGTAGGAAGCTGCAAAGCTAAGTACTAAGGTTCTTGGCTCAGCCCTTGTCTCCTGATTCTCCCAGGCCACTTTCTCACTGTCATCTCTAGCAGGAGTCAAGCAGTCTTGGGAGCTGGGAGCTCTAGCATAGGGATCTTCTTGAGACAGTGACCTACAAGACACTTCTGTGGCAGGGCTTTCCTGGCACTGCAGTCCCTAGAGACCTCAGGTTTCATGATGTGGAGGCAGTCCAGATGGCAGGACTGCCTGGAGACACTGCAAGCTTTGTTTGCTTTCAGGTCACCAGCCAAGCTGGCAGGAAACCTGGCAGGCTTTTGATAGGACCTGCTTCTCTTGCAGCCAAGTCATATATTGATCACCATGCCGTTTGTCTCTTCTGGTGTTTTGTTGTATTTTGACCATAAATTCTATTTTGGGATGAGAAGACCTTTCCAAAAAGAGATTCACTTAATTATGGAAGTTTCCACAAAATTTTCCTGTTTCAATGAATCAGCATTGTGCCCTAGTTCCCACACAACTCCTTTTTATCCTGTTCCTAGTATGGGCTGCTGCCTGACCATCGGTTACAGTTCTCTTTAGGGAAATGTCAGTTCCAAAATAATCACTTTTGATCTATCTGGAAATTAAGCAAAAGGTAAAAGCTGGGTCTTATGCTCTCTGTAGAGACCTATGTCTGTCTGACATCAAAATACTGTCCGTTGGTGGTCACACTTGAGTTAGGGCTTCTTTCTTCTCTACCTTAAATTTTCCTACAAAAGCTAACCCTCAGATTTCCTCATTTGATTTTCATATCTATACTTTTCCTTTTTTTCTTCTGTGTTTATGGTGTCAACAT
>VWZY01003729.1:0-15060 GCA_013399075.1 Chloroceryle aenea | reverse complement strand
TTTTTGTCTTTTTAAGACATGAAATTGCTTTCACTTGAAGTTAGAGGTCAGAGTTCTACTTATATAAACAGGTTTCAAGACATGTACTTCAGGAAACTCATAGATGTTTTCATTTATTTTCTTGAATGCTAATGAAATTTTAAAGGTGGTATGGTAGTCTAGCAACTCTGGGTTTTGCCCAAAGAAATATGAGGGTTCCAGAGACTGGTAGTTTCCTTTTGTTAAAGTGTCATTATAAAGGTGGCTTTGAGCAGAAAAGCAAGCCATTTATCATGCTTAGTGGAACTGGGATGGTTTGCCTGTATGGATGTTGGAAATGGATATTGTTGATTAACAAAGGGGAAGAATACTGACATTTCTCTAAAACTTGTGCTGCAAAAAACCAGATGATTGGCAACATGTTTTAACAAGCTTCATAAAGATGACATCAGTGATGAATATTTGACAAAGGAAATTATTGTTTCAGTGAGCAAATATGTGATTCTTTAGTCTTTGCTATGTCAGAGAAATTAACATCAAGACACTGTAATTATAATTTTTTTGTGGCAGCTGTATTTAAAATCTAGTCTTACTTGCTTCTTAATCTTTACCTTGTGTCTAATTTGTAACAAGGCATCAGCCTGCTGGGTTGGTTTTTGTTTTCCTTTGTTACTGTATTTAGAGAATATGGGATAATACATCAGTGTTTAAACTAAGGTCTTGTTTCTGTCTTAACTCCTATTTTCTCTTGAAATAATTGTTTGCTGTCCTTTAAACCACATACAAATCTTACTAGGATTGATCACTTTCTTGACAACATAACCAGTAAAATTTTGAATGTGAAATTTCATAAACTATTTTGTAAACTGTTTTGAAATTGGGCAGATGAACCCTATTGCTCTCCCCTTATATGTATATCTAAATTTCTGCAGCACTACTGTAACTGAACATGTTCCTGTTGGATATATATTTTTTTTTAATTGTAAATTTTTTAAGCAGCACAGCAGGATAAAAAAAGCTTGTGCTGAAGCTTCTCCTGTCAGACTTGGAGAAACATATCTGACACGCTTCTTGGAAAAATGTCCAGATGCTGTAAGTTCCCTCTCACAGAGTTTTTATTCATATCCTTAGCACTCCAGGGCTCAAGAGAACATCCCTGTGTGATCCTACCTGCCAGCAGCTTCAGTCTGCTAAGGCAGTCTTGGGCTGCTTTGAGAATGCAGAAATAACCTTCAGAGCACCCTGTAACGTGCCCAGAAATACCTAGACAGCAGCTTTTTACTGATTTGGCAAGTCTCCTGCTTTGAAGAGAAGACTCATAATTCTAGTCCCTGCCCCATCTTCCTTCCTGTGGTGAATTCAGATTTTAGCAGCATTAGTCTCCCTCCTGTCCTAGGAATGGATTTCCCCTACTTGACTTGGCTGATGCTGTTCAGTTTACCAAATTTACCTAGTGCATGGGATCCCAGAACTGAGGAGGGGCTGTGATGTAGGGCAGATGCCACAAGGTAAAACACATTGTGTCACTGCTACCTTAGCCTTTCTATCAGTGATCTCCACAGGGCCCCATGGCACACATCTTCATTTATTTGGAAAGATGAGGAGTCTGGTCTTTCCTTACAGGTCACACCACCTTTAACAACATATTTTCTGTCATTTAGCATGACCATTTCTATCTCCCTCACTGGGCCAGAGTTATTGGACAAGATAGGTAATGCTAAAGGTCTTGGGGAAAGAAGTCCGAAATGCCACCAGAAGGTTCTGTGAGATAGCATCCACAATGCTACCTGATCTGTCTTGTGTGCTGGGTGTGAAACATATGTTAGGTCTTGTCTGCAGAAGCTCACATATTCTGGAAAGGTGACTTCAGCACATGCTCTGGGCAGCTGTCACCAGTAACATGTATTCCAGGTGTGAGACTGTGACTGCTATGGATATGAGTAGTCTATGCCATGAAGGGGCTCTGAGCAAGGCAATCTAGATATGTCCCTGCTCACTGAAAAGGAGTGTGGACTAGATGACCTTTGAAAGCCTCTTGCAACTGAAAACATTCTGTGATTCTATGAAGTGTCAGGGTTGTGCCCTGTACAAATCTGGAGGCCAGACCGGTCCTCTAACCCTAAAGGTTTCCATATTCTCAGGCCAAAATTAGTAGGTTCTTCCTCTCAGAAACCTTTTATCTGCCACTTTGATCCCAGCTTCCCAATCCAAGGAATGGCTTTCCCCATAACCTATAATCCTCTATTCTGTGCTACTTCTCATCACCTTGGTCTTAACATAGCTTTTAATTTTACATATTCCTAATGACACTGTCTGTGCTTGACAGGTTTGGATAACACATTATGAATGGAACTACCTTTAGTAAGCCATTTGAGAAATCTTGAACGAGTATAAAACCTGCTAGTCAGCAGAAACATTTTCATGGCACTTCAGCTGACACTGAATCAGGCTTTTTTGAGACCTCATAAAATAAGGGCATTCTTGAATATACATTCCACAGTAATACTTGGTTATAAAAAGACTTTGATTTAAAAAACAATCAAATAAATAAAAATCTGATTCTTCTCAGAACAGTGAGGATTAATTTCATCTGCAAAGAAGCTGCAGATTTTATATGTAATACAAGCTCTACATAATCCCCTCAGCAGGTATAAGTTGTCATTCTTGCCTTATGTTTGCTGCTATGACTTATTTGATTTAATATTATCCTAATGCCAGTCTACAGCACATAATACTTCCAGGCATGCTTTCCAGGATAATATACTTCAATGAAATAATTGTCCATGCATTTTCAGTATATGTCATTTTTCTTTCTTTAAAATTATTGTTGTTATTATTCGTGATCTAATAACAAGGTAGTCTTACATAGAACAACCTAAAAAACACTTACTTGATTTTACAAAAAATGTATGATTTTAATGATCTAAGGTACAAAATCTTTTCCCCAAAATCTCTTTTAATGTCACTTGTGATTCTTATCAAAGGCTGCTAGTGTTTTTTTTATAGTCAGGCAGAAAATTCTTTGACATCATTGCCCTGCGCCTTAGGTTATGAAACTTTCCTTTGTTCATGTAGTACTGAATTTTATCCCATCAGATAAAACATTCTTCCTTAACACTGTAAAAAACAATAATTCATGGAATCCAATTAAATTATACAGGTTTAAAGATACCTGCAGTGTCAGCCACAAGGTGAAAAGAAAAGAAATGCAAATATGTTAGCTTATATAGTGTTTTGCATTTTTCCTCCAGTTCTTGGTAAATTGCAGCTGAGCATGTCAGAAAGAGGGAGAGGGTTCTGAGTGAAGGAGCAGTTTTTCTTGAAATTGGTGTCTTTAGCTCTTAGGGTTAGGAGTATATGAAGCAGGCCTAGGACACTTGGAGGGCAGAGCTGAAAGTGTCAAATGAACTGAAGACAAAATTACTTCTGTTATCAACAGGAATCATAGAATCATAGAATGTCCCAGGTAGGAAGGGACCTCTAGAGGTCACCTAGTTCAGACCTCCTGCAGTGAGCAAGGACATCCTCAGCTACATCAGGTTGCTTAGAGCTTCATTAAGCCTGACCTTGAATATTTGTCTCCAGGAATGGGGCCTCCACCACCTCCCTGGGCAACCTTTTCCAAGGTTCCACCATCCTCATAATAAAGAACTTCCTAACATCCAATGGTTTAAGACCACTGCACTTCATCCTATTGCAATGTGCTATTGTAAACAGCCCCTCCTCAGTTTTCCTGTAGCCCCCCTTCAGATACTGGAAGCCACTATAAGGTCTCCCTGGAGCCTTCTCTTTTCCAGGCTGAATAACCCCAACTCTCTCAGCCTGTCCTCGTAGGAGAGGTGCTCCAGCCCTCTGATCATTTTCATAACCCTCCTCTAGACCTGCTCCATAAGGTCCATGTCCTTCTTGTGTTGGGATTCCAGAGCTCGGCACAGTATCACACCTGGTGCTTCCTATATATGATAGACCATGCCAAAAAATATTTTAAAAATCCATATTTCATGTTTTAAAATGGTTTATTTTTTCTGATAAAACATGGCTAGTACTTTAGGTGGGTAGCATATAAGCAACTGTAGTAATCCACTCTCAAATTTCTTATGTTTTGTAGGAACAGAACATATGTTGAACTCATAAAATGACTTTGGAAAAGATAGTGATTTTTTTCTTCATTTGAAAAAAGAAGAAAAACTAAAGTCAGCAACTCAATCTACACATTTTACAGGTGTTTTCTGTCATTTTACACATAAAGGGTTTTGCTTGAGAACACTTGAATGTTTAAACAGCCTTCATGCTTTCAGGAAATTAAAGCTTCTTCAAATCTGTTCAAATTTTTCAACAATTCAAAGATGCTGTTGAAGCTGATTTGCACCCTATTTTCTGCAAATAAGGCACTTAAGATTTTCATGTTTTGTGCTAAAGTTCCTGTGAGGAACCCTGAGACGGGTCTATTCCCACAGATAACAGTTCTCATTTTACAGTAAGTGGTGATGGCTGCAACAGGATCCATGAGCTGCCAAACAGCAGTTTTGTCTATCCAGAAACTTTTAATAAATGAGTTATTTTTAGATCTGTACCCTTCCTTCATGGTCAAAGATATGAAAGGACTGGAAGATGCATGTATCTGGTGCTTCATACTCGGGCATAGTTGTACGTATGTCTCAGGTAACTTTACATATGGTCTTTTCCAGCCTGAAACACGAGGGACAAGAGGTGGTCAGTGGTGCAGCTGCTCTGTTGACTGATTGCAGCTGTAGCACCTACATGCAGAATCGAATCGGAGGCCGTGCTGATGTATTTTAGGGCAGAAATGTACTGTCTGATGGGGCTCCGAGTTCAACAGGCCCTTGGGGCATCGTGATGGGACAAGTTGCAGCAGCATGACATTCTTTAAAACACAGCAGCTTGACAACAAAGCTCATTCTTCCTCACTCTTTGGAGGCTCCAGGTACTTGACTGCAAATGTGTAACCATATTGATGACAGAGCAAGGCAGAGGGACTGTCGCAGGGCACCACCCACTACAGGATCCACAAGTGGTCCATAAAATTCCCATAGCCATTTGTCTTGTGATCTCTAAGGGAAGAAAGGATAGAAAAGCACAAATTTCATCAGGAATTTCATGGAAGATGTGTACCCACATACAGAGGTGTGTGCTTCAGAGCAGGGGATAGAAAGATGGTACTATTTTGAGGCTTTTCCTGTGGATCAGATCATATCTGTGAAATGTAAAACACCCATCCATGGTAAAGGAAGCAAATAATAATAATTTACAATTCCACTTCAATTCTTAATTTTTATTTTTTTTATTAACCTAGTCATGGGTTGGTTCATGTGGGAAGTTTTCACTAGATTATCAGCATCACAATCTGTGTACACCTTTCCATAGATTATGATTTATCTATTCATTCTTGTTAGTACGTATACTATGTCTGCTAGAAGTAGCTCCCTATTAATATTTTTCTTTCAGCTTCTTGAAATTAATGTCTTGTTGATAATATATGATCTCTGTATAATGTGATGTTAGTTTTTCAGTACTCTTCTTAACATCTCCACGTGAACATATACTTTCATACTATTTTCATGTGAAACTTTGGTGTCAGTTGTTTGTCTAGTTTTCTGCCAATCCTTAATATATTAATCTTATTTGTGAACCATCTGTTCTTCATCTCTCAGCTGCAGTTAAATAACATGCATCATCTGAGATAACTTAGCTTTCCTTACCTAGTGTATCAACAAAGAGCTGTAATGCCATAGAGAGTTAGAAAGTGCTGCCTTTCAAAACTTCATAGTTAAATTTTCTTCCTTGATGGGTTATTACTCCTTTCAGATGTAAATCTGAACAGAAACTGAAAGGAATATAGTCTAGCTCTCACACTGATCTTCTTGAATACTTCATACTCTATAATAAAGAACACTAATGTTCTTTGTGGTGTTCCTACAAGGGGATAAGTACAATTGGGTCATCCAAGAGCAGTAGATGGACCATGACATTACCTATTCAAACAGTAGCCTCTGTGTGTTTGCCAGCAAATCCTCTCTGTGCACAACAAACCTTCTGTTTTAGCAAGTTACACAAGAGATTTTGCCCTCAGATTTTTTTTTTAAAGTTTCCTTGATACTTTTAAAAATATAAATATTTATTAAAAGGCTCAAAGAGATATAGGAAATCAACTGTAGTGATTCTTATTGTTAGAAGAAGATCGTGTTATGAACCTAACATACTATCAGCAGGAATATTCTACAAGTGCTCTTCTTGGTACACAGTCGAGCAGTGAGCAGCCGCAACAGCCAAGCAGCAGGGCTATGTGCCTTACCAGGCAGGAGCTGCCTCCTCCTTTTTGCTAAGACCTGTATTAGGATGTTGGTAAAAATACAACTCAAAGGCATCAAATAAAAGATCAGAGTGGGGCCCTCATGTTCAGAGATTCTGAATTTTTAAGAGATGTTTTAGAAAATGAAGCTTGGGCAAGAAAAAGTCAGTTACCATAGGTAAGGGTATATCATGCAAATATTCCAAGCAGAGATTTAGTTTCAGGCTTATGCAGCATTATCTTTGCTTTGCTGCTATTGAACCTCTAGTTTCCTGTCCCCCAAACTTCCATTGGAGAGGAAAATGATTTTCAGCAAGGATAGACACTGCTGCTGCAGCTCCCCAGATCTATCAATCCTGTCTTGTCCAGCTCTGATCTCATGTCAGTCAGGCACAGCGCTGCCCCACTTTACCCACCAAGGCTTTTCACTGTCACTCAGTTGTGCCCTTTGCTATGTTCCAGTCTGACACCTCCTAAGGCATCTGATAACGAAGAGGAGGATTGCTTCTACATCATACAGCAAGATTCCTATCAAACAACTGATAAGCTATCACCTGCCTGCAATATACAGAGCAGGACTGTGAGCCAAGGGCCTGCAGATCTTTTGCTTTACCTCTCTGCCTGCTCTCCATATGCTGCTGCTGTGTTGGGAGACCCTGTGGGTGGGCTGAGCCAATACCTGAGGGCTGCTGTCCCCAGTTCTGCTCTCCCCAGGGCAGCTGCCCCAGCCTGTGAGTCACAGGAAGGTGGCCAACTGGAGCTGTACTGATGGATGTGCTTGTGAGAGCCCTACAGCTGTCAGCCAGCCGTTCACCCTTTTCTCTGGTTTCTCTCCCCTTGATATGTTTGGAGCAGCTGGTGGGGGTGCAGAGCCGAACAGCTGCGGATTTGCCTTTCTCTTCCATCATGACCAGCTTGGGGCATGTTCATCAGAGGACTGGAAGCAGTGCACCTTGAGTGCCCTCTCTTTCTTTCTTGCCTTCAATTCTTTGACACTGTCCTCCTCAGTGTTCTTCTCCCACACCATATCTTGGCATCTTACTGATAAAATAGGAAAAGCTGTACTGTCAAGTCTCTAGGACATGATCTTACAAAGAAGTGCCAAAAGAGTACAGTACAAACTTCCTCAAGTCAGAGATCAAATAAACCCCCCAACATTTGCTGTTTAAAACCTGGACTTTAAAAAGCCACTTGTGGGGAGGAAGGCATTTCTTTGTCCGCTGTGAGTATGGGGAAGAGTCAAGGGAAAGTAAAAAGTCCTTGAAGAGGAGAGTAGCTTCCAACTGTTTGTCTATGGCAGTGGGCTATGTATTATTTGTTAGAGGACAGTAGCTGGTAACTCTGGTTTTAATAGCTGAGATAATCTGAGTGCACCTCATATATTTTTCAAGGAGAGCATTTTTGAGTTATTGAGTCTGTTTTCCAGTCATTGTCAATTTTTTGTGACATCTCAGAGAGCATCTTGGTGAGCTGCAGGGCTCTCTGATTGCAGGTGGAGGATCACTGGGGAGCCAGAGGCCGCCAGCTCATCTGAGAAGTAGCACAAGGTAGTTACCAGACAGCTATGGCTTGTAGTAGTAGTATGTTTGCTTATGTTGATAACATAGATGCTCACTCCAGAGTCCTGTTACCTCCTTTATTAAGATCATCATTGTTTTTACTAATCTGAAATGATTTAATATTGACTTACTACCTTGCAATTGCTTGTAGTTTAAGATAATTGGAAATAAAAGTATTTACAACATAAAAAATAGATTGCAATTTCAAATATTTACAGATAAGAAGGAAACAGTGCAAAAGGACAACAGCAGTAAAAGCAAAAATTGCTAAAAAGTTGAAACCTGAAAAACCTGCTCCTATCTATCCAGCCAACTTGCTGCAGAAGAATTCCTGACCTTCATGGTCAAGGACACTGCATTCTTCACCTTATGTCTCAGATTGCATTCATCAGATTGCACCCTTCCTGGTGAGGAATGCCATCTTTTAGTACCCATTTTTTTTTCCTTTTTTTTTTTCTTTTTTTCTTTTTTTTTTTTTTTTTTTTTTGAGATCTGCAGGGATTGCACTCACATTTGTACCTCTCTGGAGTATATTGATATGTCACGTATCCAGGATGTAGGTCCTGAACCCTCCTGAGATAGTGTGTACCCCTTTGCACATCAAGAGCTCTGTCCATTTTACTCCGTAGGTCGATTAACAGCAGTTTAACTCAGTGGGGAAAATCTTCTTGCCAGCCTTGTTGCCCCCAGTCTCATTGTGAAGTGTCTTCATTTACTGAGTCATATTTTTCTATCACCTTCTCAGCTGATGAACATAATTCATGCCACATTACATTCCATTTAAGTGGAATTCCTGCACACAGCTCATAACTAGGTTTTGACTGAGATCAGGTAAAAATGTATTTAACCGCTCTGAGATGCAAATACCTATAGGTTAACTGATCTCCTGAGGTAGTCTTTGAAGGACCCCATTCACCCACTCTTTGACCTGTGCGAACTTTGAGGTATTCTAACTGTGGTTGTGCGTTTCATATTGAAACACGGAAAACTAGATATAACTTGTCTCCTGTGTTATGCATGGTATCCTGATCAAAAGGAGAAAAAAGAGGCACACCAGAAAAAAACCCAAACAAAACAATAGCAACTTAATATGAAAAAGCTTTGGACCTTTCTGTATTATTCCAGCTGGTGGCCAGTCACAAGGTGCTCGTATTAGAAAGACTGTGGCAAACAGGACCAGGGAGGTGATTGTCCCTCTGTACTCAGCACTGGTGAGGCTGCACCTTGAGTACCCTGTTCAGTTTTGGGCATCTCAACACAAGAAAAACATTGAGATGCTAGAGCAGGCCCAGAGAAGAGCAACTAAGCTGGGTAAGGACCTGGAGAACAAGTCTTACGAAGAGAGACTGAGGGAACTGGGGCTATTTCGGCTGAAGAAAAGGAAGTTGAGGGCAGAGACCTTATCGCTCTCTACAACTACATGAAAGGACAGTGTAGATAGGTAGACACTGGTCTCTTTTCACAAGTAACTAATGACAGAACAAGAGGGAATGGCCTCAAGCTACATCAGGGAAAGTTTAAACTGGACATTAAGAAAACTTTTTTTCACTGAAAGAATTGTCAGGCACTGGAACAGGCTGCCAAGGGAGGTGGTTGAGTCACCATTCCTGGATATCTTTAAAAGACACATAGATGTGGTGCTTGGGGATATGGGTTAGTGGTGAACTTTTTAGAGTCAGGTTAATGGATCTTGAAGCTCTTTTACAACCCAAATGATTCTAGGATTATTTTCAACTTTATGTTCTAAGACTTTAAAACTTTTTTTCGTATGTTTAAAGTCCATTTTTGAAATTAGCTTCTGATGATTACATGCATCCTAACATGAAATTGTCTTTAGCAAACACTCTGAATACATATTAATTTCAGACAGTATAATTAGTTTCAGCAAATGACAACATATTTTAGCAGATGTGATTATTTTTCTCCTTAAAACAAAGGGAACTGAAGTTGATAAGCCTATCTTCATGCAGTGTTTGATTTACATAGATGGAAGCTGCAGAAGGACTGATAGTTAAAGGTGCTGAGTGGTATCCATTTCTGACTTCAGCCAGGGCCATAAAATTAGAAGTAGAGTTGGTGAAATGAATCCCACTAATTTCTCCAGTCAAATTAGCATTCAAAACTACTATATTGTCCTATTTGAGAAAAAATATGTTGGTAATAGTAAGGATACGTATTTTTAGCTGACAAAGATATGGAGAAATGGAGACATGCATAGTTTCCAGTTAACACCATGTTCAATGGTAGCACTTGAAAGATGTTATGCGAATTAGTCTTGGTGTGCTACACAAAATTGCTACTTCTTTTTTCCAAGATAGCTCATTTATTTCATTTTCCATCAGTCTTCGGTCATTCATTTTAAAGGGTTTAGCTTTGCTCTCTTTGAAGGCTGTGACAGAACCACTGCTGATTTTGAGGTGCAAATTTAAGGATTCTGAAAGAATCAGCACCAACTTGTGTGGCTTTCTCTTTATCTAAGAATTTACAGCGCTGAGTGGCAATCCTTGGAGATTTCAATATAATGTATTTTGGCTAAAAGGTGAATGAAATAACTTCTCATGCAGTTTGTCCTCTGCCAGGATGGGAATGTGCTGAATACTTTTCCTTCTCAGGAAAAACTGCTAAAAAAAAAAAAAAAAAAAAAAAAAAAAAAAAAAAAAAAAAAAGTCATGTAAATTGGTTGGAATGACATAATTTACCTTGCTGGATCAATCTTTATTATAGGCATGTTTTACCCCATTGTGTTTGTGAATTTGTTTTTTGTTACCTCCTCAGGTGTCCCTTGCTATTTGAAATAAAAGGTAATGACTATTATATTTAATTTTAGAATATTAACTACTTTCCTAATACAGTGTTTGTTTGAAACTGTTCATCTGAGAGCAAAGAAGTGAATTTTCTATTTGTTATAACAGTCAGTCATTCCAATTAGAAATTTCTTATTCTATAAGAATAAATTCCACAGGTTTTTAAATCATTGAGGAATGAAATATAATGTGAAGTACATTATTCTATAATGGAAAAACTGGCTTTCAGCTAACTGAATTTTCACTGAATTTAGATAGTGTGTTGATGTTTATTGGTGCTCTAGTGATATGTGCAGTAACTGTACAAAGCTGCCTTAGTCTTGCTTGTTCACGTGTAAATCAGCTGCTCACTGAATTCAGGAATTTTGCCTTTATTTTATTCATGTTTGTACAAAACACCAAAATCTGACCTGGCTATTTAATTTATTTCTGTTTTTCTGATTTATCTGGAGCTGATTATCAAGGCATCTTCTATGTATTGATTAATCCACACCACTTTGTCTGGGGAATCCTCCCTTTTTCTGTTTTACTTACTGGCATCTCAGCTGTGACCTGTATACTGCCCACATGGGAGAAGTTATTTTGCACCATCTTTCTGACTGCCTTTGTTTATAGCTTCACTGACTGCCCTTAATTTGACCTCAGATAATTTTATTAAAATTATATTGTTTTATTGCTTTCTCTGTGTTGCTTCAATATCCCTATATTTTGGTGCCTTTAATAATGATCTGACTGTGTCTCTATTTCCTAGCTTCTTTATGTACTTCTCTCATTCCAACCCCCCTTCCCCTAACAATTGCCTAATTCTTGTCAGCTCTTTATTTATTCTTTTCTAATTTGAGTAGGAGATGTAATTCTATTATGCTCCTGCTGAGTGCAGTAAATTCTGCATCTTTCTCTTGTTCACTGGGTTTATCTACTTGTCCATGTCATCTTCAAGAGATATCAGGGTATCTTATATCATGCCAAAAATTCTTATCATCATACCCTTTGATTTAATTATCATTCTCATAAATTCAGACTCTCACCTGATATCTGTGGTCAGAATGATGAATTCCTTAGGCATTGATGCAGGCAAAGAATACAGTAAATATGGCCATCAGAGACTGGAGAAGGTGCAGAATCAAAGTGACCAACCCATCTGTGTGTTGCTACAGTGTGCACATCTGGCAGCATTGTCAATTTATTAAAAGTGCATTTATTTTTTCCATATTTCCATATTTCCATATTTTCACCCCTTCCCTCTCTAAGCCCCATTTCTGCTTTGTGCTTCATCTGTAAGAAAAAATTGGGAGCCAGTTATGCATTAACAAGTTCTGCTGAGTTACACAAAGAATAGCGTGCAGGACTCTGAAAAATAAGCAAACTTGTATTTAGTGTGAGAGAAAAAGGACAGCAGAAAGACTTGGGTGGCCCTTTTGCTTAATACTAGTCTTTGCTTTTTGGATTGTCTTTTATATAATTAAATAATACCCCATTTTGATTACAGAGTTTATATTAATACTATAATGTGTATTATAATTATGAGTACTATAACAACTGTCCAATATTCAACTTCTATCTACAGAATTCCCCTTGTTATCTTGTCATTTCAGTTAAAACTTAGATCTAAGATTTATTCTGTTCTTGGTCTATAGCACATGCATATGGCCTGTGGTTTTATTTGTTTTGTCTTTCTCGCTTTACTTCTTTTGCAGTTCTTTCAAGTTTTCTCTACTTATACTTCCAAAATTTGCATGGCTGTAGTAACATTTGCCATTGGTAATTTTGCAAACTTCATCAGTGCTGGGTAATAATGTCCTGTGATTTTAATCTACTGGTTCCAATCCATTAAAAAATAATTACAGGTTAGTCCATCCATATACATTCAGTTACAACAGTAAATGGTGAAGAATGAAAAGGATCTTTTTCCCTTCTTTTATTCTGTAAGGGTTTGATCTAGTGGTAGAAGAATGGGAGGAAAATCTCCTGCTTCCTGAAAAACCAAAGCATTTCCAGTGAAATGGGAAAGGAGGAAAGTGTGCAAAGTTTGGAGGAAGCTAAGAATGAAAATCATCTGGTTCTCTAGGGTCAACCACACTCTTAGAGACTGAGTGATTAGATTTGGTTTGTTCCTGCTATCTATGGAGAAAACCTCACATCCATCTTACAGCCCAGTTCATTAAAAAAATTACTGGGGAAAACTGATGTGTTTTGTTCTGCTGTGATGCATGTAGAGAAAATTAGTATAGAGTCCTTCTTGCTAAGTATCTACATCTGCTATGGCTCATCCCAGGCTTCCTGATGAGCATACTACTACCAGATGTTATCTGAAGAGTGGCTTTTTGGCAGCTGGATTGCATGGCCGAGGATTGATTGCTAAGCAGTATCACTTGTCAAAATATACGAGCAATGTTAATGTTACTCCACATTCCTTTTTAAGTTGTTGTTGTTTGCAGTCTTAAACCCATAAGTAATGCATTGAAATTGTAACATCTGAAGGAATATAGCAAGCTTTGTTACACTGAATGAAAATGGCATGAATAGGGAACATCTGTCATGTTTTTAAAAACAGTAGCTACTGTGATTTTCTCATTATTCAAATTGCTTTCAGATAGTTCTACATTTCTCTATCAAATCTTACACCTATCTATGAATTATAAAATTCTAAGATGATAAAATATTGCATGTTTCCATTGTTTGTGACACCAGAAGACACTGGAAGAGTAAGACAGCATTTACATTACATGAATACAATATCACATGTCACTTCTTGTCAGCAAGACCTTATTTTAAGCAGTATTTTTGTTTGCTAGGTTATTGTAGGAAACATTTCAGAGGCACTTTCTGTAGTACAAGCTTTGAGCCTTGGAAGTTGACGTGTGGAAGCAGGGATGATCATCCATAAATGTGTGTTTATCTTAAGGCAGGTGTCTATCCTAGTGATGGCTGACCAGTTCCAAGATTCACTTTAAAAAAAAATCTGTAGTTTAATTGAATGCTGGATTTGTACATAGCATGGAAGTGGCAGTTTTCTGTTTGTAGGGAGAGTAAGGAGAGGTGACCAGGATTTTTTCTGACCTTGATGCTATTTTATCTCTATTTTTAGTAAGCTGGACAAAATCAGATATGTTAACTGTTTTATCACCAGGCTTACAAACAGCTCAGTCTTTGACTCCCACTCCAAGTACACTTGTGCCTCTCTGTAGAATTAGAACATTGGCTTCTTCAAACCAGTGGGGCTGAGTCAAAACGTGCCTCTGCTTCCTGATAGTCAAATCAAGCATTTTTACAAAGCACTTAGAGCTTTTCCTGATGTACTTCCATAGTTTACATAGTCATATTGTAAGTGTTGTTTATATCTTTTGTTGTTTTTGTTTTTTGGGTGTTTGTTTTTTTTTTTTCTTCAGAATTCCTTTTTTATCTCTGGAGTTTGGTTAGGAGAATATACCCAATATGATTCATATCCCTTTTCTTGTGAATAAGCAAGTTGTGCAATTTGCTTTATAAAATAATAGATAACAAAATATTCCTTCCTTTGGGCTCATCTCAGAAGCCTAAAGCATTCCTTTTGTTCTCACTCTTGAAATCTTTGTTTATGACATGGACATCTACCACCATGAGTACTGCAATTTCTTTGCTGACTGTTTTTTCTTTGCTTTCCAGCCTAGAAAAAAATAAATTAGGTGTCTTTCCAACAGTTGGACCAGATTTCTTCCGTTTCAGTATTCCTATTCTGGCTTCCTTTTAGCTGCCACTTCTCCTCAAGGTGCATCCTGTCTCTGAGCAGTTATCCCTTGTTGTTATATCTCTTTATTCTCCATTTCATGGCACTTACTCTGCCTTGTGTTTCTGTTCTACCATTTCTCTGGCACCTTTCCTCCCTCCTCATTTTGTGCTACTTTAATGGTGCCCTTCAACATGCATCACAACTTCCTGCTGACAGCAAAATACAAAATACAATGCTGTTTTCTTTCCATTTAAACTGAGGGGTGACCTCTTTAATGTTTATAAATATATAAAGGGTACATGCCGGGAGGATGGAGCCAGGCTCTTTTCAGTGATGTCCAGTGACAGGATAAGGGGTAATGGGTGGAAACTGGAACACAGGAGGTTCCACAAAAACATTAGGAAAAACTTTTTCATTGTGAGGGTGTCAGAGCCCTGGAACAGGCTGCCCAGAGAAGTTGTGGAGTCTCCTTCTCTGGAGACTTTCAAAACCTGCCTGGACATGTTCCTGTGTGACCTACTCTAGGTGATCCTGCTCTGGCAGGGGAGTGGGACTAGATGATCTTTCGAGGTCCCTTCCAACACTATCATTCTGTGATTCTGGGATATCTTCTACTAGTCTTTCACTAGATAGGTTGCTCAGAGACCCATCCAACCCAACCCTGAACGTTTCCAATGATGGGGCTTCTACCATCTCTCT
>VWZY01003728.1:0-66225 GCA_013399075.1 Chloroceryle aenea | reverse complement strand
GATTCTGTGATTCTGTGACATTACTTTTCTCCCATGCTTGTTTTTGTACAGCTAAGCTCTTTTAAGAGCTATTATGAAAGTGTTCCTATCAAGATTCAAAAGAAGGTTTTGTTTCAGTTATATCTATAATTACATACAGAAGAAACTGCAAACTTACCTTTTGAAACCTGTGAAACACTGAAATTAAGTATCAAGTAATTTTGTAGTGTTAGTACTGTATGTTCATGATATTAAAATTTACATTGTAATAGAGATAATTATTTTCATGTTCACATACATTCTTTTTTTGTTTCAAACAGACCCCTCTCATCACGGTGTAAGTGATCTCTAACCATACAAGGATTCACCATTCCATCATACTCTCACTGCTTAATGCTTAGCCCGTGCCCTCTGTATGACATGTTATTCAGATTCTCTAGAGAAAAAGATTTTTGTGTCTTTATGGAATGGGAGCTTCTAAACTGGTAATGAACTGTCTTTCGTAACACACTATAAAAAGTAGTTGTAACATTTTTGTATTACAAATGGAGTTACCAAAACATGGGCAGTTCAGGTTGAAACATTCCACTTTTGGAGGGTTTCCTAATGTTAACTTCATCGGATTCAATTGATGGTTTGCTTTATTTCCAGAGTACTTAATATTATGTAGCTTTTTATGTCTCATCATCCACTGAGCATTTTGCAGAGAAGATTCACAACTCAAAGGCTTATGTAGTAATGGACAAAATGTTGTCTTTTCTGCAGCTGTGATCACTGCAATCAAAGACTTTTACCCAACATTGCTTTGGTTCTGTGTGAGAGAAGGCAGGTATAGAGTTCAGTTCTCAAATACAGTGTTCAGGCCCATTCATCATTCACCTGTAAACTCTAGAAAAAATCAAGGGTCCTGTGTTCAGATATCTTATTCACTGCGGCATTCTACTTATTCCCAATAGGCCTGGTGGGGACTGTGTTCATGTCTGTAAACCTTGCTTCTGAGTAAGTAAATAACTGAGATACAATGGTGTTTTTTATCTGGTGTTTGTTATAGAGAAGTTAATTTCCTTTCCCCTCTGCAGCAGTAGGAAACTAAGAGCTTTTAAAGCAGCTTGCCTTCCAACCAGAGAAAAAATGGATATGGCATTCAACCTACGATAGCCAAGAGCTTGGTGTTGGATTTGCTTTTTTCTCTCTGCACATTGTTTTATTCAAGAAATCTAAGAATACTTTAGCTATATCCTCCACTGCTGACCTGCATGGATCTGGGTCTATAGTTTGGGAACAGATGTGTATTTGAAGGGCATCAGCCTGCACATGACTAGTATGGCCCCACAGCTTGCTCGCTCTCTCTCTCTTTCTCCGATTGTGACCAGAAATTTAAATCTAAATTTGGAGAATTATTTGTGTGGACTAAAAAGCTCTCTAACAAGTCTTAATTTTCAGTCAGAACCAGAGCACCTTTAACAGAAAAAGTTGTTGCTTGTGATGCACACTGGCTGGTTTGTTACTGAATCAATTTCCTTTTTCTGTAGCTTTAGTTTAGGAGATATTCCTGATTAAAATTATTAGTGTGACTTTGTTTTGAGCAATCCTAGACCTATGCCTAACATACACATAGCACTTACGTTGATAAAGTCCCAACAGTGCTGTTGAATAAATATGTTAAGCTTGCTTCCAGGAAAGTGATAATGTAATTTTTAGTGAAAAAAAGAATGGGTTAATTAGGAAATTATGCAAAGAATATATTTATAATTTTGTTTTGAGGCTATATTCTGTTAAACAGGTAGGAAAATAACAGTGAAAGGAAGGACCTCTGTCATGACAGATACAACTGTAAAGGAGATTCAATGCCTTTTGCATCAATTAAGAAATCATGTTTCTGGTACCATTAAACATCAAACTGCAGGTGTTAATAAAATGCTAACCTCCACAGCAAAGGATTTCACACTTCTTCTTTCTTATCTCTCATTTTGGGATCACATGAAGTGACATGCTCTATTGGTTTCCAGGGAGACAGCATTTTGCTCACAAATGAGTCTCACATTGTGTTGCTAGCACCAGAGATGCTTTGATTATAGGAGAGAAGATATAACTTTTTTTCTAAAGTTTTCAGCCTTTACTATCAGTAATGAAGTTTTCAGAAAACACCCCCATGTGCTTTATGATGCTGTTTTCTCATGCAGTTAATTAATAATATTTTCATTTGCAGTGTTCTGTGATAATTTCTCATAGATTTCCATTAGCTATTGCTCTATTCCAATATTCAGACTAGTGGGGCTTATTTTAGCATATAAGCTACAGTGGTTTAACTTAAATTGTTTTAAAAATTGTCCTAGGTATTTCTATTTATAATATCATATTTTTATATGTATCATTTTTTTTAACCACTGAAATCAGTGTCCAGAAATAGTTATTCCCAAACTATTTTTAAGCACTTGCAGTGCTTTCAACAGGATTTGCATCACTTTCAAAAAGCACCAATTTAAAAGCTTTTCTCAGCTCTGCATTTAAAAAAATAAGATCAGCATTAATCAGCATCTTGCTTTCTTTAAGCAGAACTCATGCAACCTAACCACTCCTGGTTATTGTTCAATCGCTGTGGGGAAAGTAAATGTCCTTTGTAGTTAAAAAAACCCTCAAACAAACAAGCAAAAAACCCGAAGTTCACTTAGCACATAAATTTCAACTGACTACAGTGAGATTTCACACATCTACCTAGTAAATTACTGTGGATAAATAATGTGCCATGATGAATCCCCTAGACTTCAATAACCCATACTGAATTAGACTTCTCACACTGAAATATTTCACTGCATTATTTTGTTGCCTATTATTATCACAAAATAAACTACTGACTGTGGAGTCAGTACTACTTTTGGACAGATTGATGAATCTAGATTACCTGAAAAAGGCATGTCTTCTCGGGTCATTGCAGCATTTAAGCATTTCTGATGGTCATAAAAGAAAGCTGCAAACCTTAGCAGGCTTAGGACATGGAAGAGAGACTGACAGCTGCACAGATGATAGGGGAAGTTTCAGTTTACTATTAAGGAAGACTTTCAGAAACCTGCTTAGGTGTCTGCTTAGCTCAGAAGCTAAGAAAGCTTCAGAAGGCTTTAAAGATGCCTTTCAGAAATCCAAGTGGAACTCTTGGGGCTATAACATTTCTTTTGCTTTGAGTGTGTTTGGTTAGAGGTTTTTTCCAGTTCTGAGGTTTTTTTGTGTTTTTGTTTTTGTTTGGTTGGGTTTTTTTTTGTTGTTGTTTTTTAGTTTTTTGGTTGGTCTATTTGTTTATTTGTTTCCTGGGCTCTGAGGGTGTACTGTGAATGGAATAAACAATAAACCATTTCATAAGGTAGAGAATAGAGCTTCTTCATTCAGTTCCTGTTTCAAACTTTCCAATGTCAGTATGATAGAAATATCAGGCTGGTGCTGGGGTCCTTTTGTCTAGAAATTTTAATGAAGTTCCATAATCTGAGCGTCAGTAGTCATGCCTATATGTGTTTCAGCTATTCTGATTATATATTGGGGTGTTCTTTATCATATTCTTTTTACATAGGAAGAGACTCACTTCTGCAGACACTTAGGGGAAACATCTGAAGTTTCTTATTTAAGTATAACTTAATTTCATACTTAAATTAGACGAAGCGTTGAACTTGCATATCAGGACAGCATAGAGAGCAGAGCCTTCATGATGATCACTGTAAAAACAGCTGGCCAGCATCAGACAATGTGTTTCTCTAGCTCAGTATCCTACCTATTGCATTGGAATGGTCAGAGAAAGAGAACAGCATATATCATGCATCTCTGCTGTCTACTGGAACCTTAGGGAAATCCTGAATGATCTATATCTTCTATTGAGTGAATTAAATGCCAATGAACTTGTCCATTTTGTGTAGGCAGATCCGTGTAGATGTGGCAGTTCCTGTGCAGACTGTTGGAAGGTATCCAGACACAGAGCTCGTCTGGGTAGAGCCTTTGGACAAACCAGTCTGGAAATCTTTGAATGCCTGAGTAGGTAAATGCATATCGATGCTTCTGTAACTGGGATCACAGAGGGGAAAAAGTGCTAAGAAATTGATTGTTTTTCAAATTACTATGGCTCAAAGCAAGTTTTTTTGAGAAAGTGATGAACACTTCTGCTCTGCATATGGACACCTTTTCAACAAGAACAGCAATGGTTAATTATAAGCCTTGGACTAGTCGCAGTGACTTAATAATGTACGTTTTCACTTTATTACATTCTGGAGAACTTCTCAAAATGAAAACAACTTCACTTTTATTTTTACATTAAACTTAATATTTTTTAAAAAGCAAAGCACTTAAAATTCTTTGGTTTTATGTATTTGGTTTGATAGCATATTTTAAATTAATAGCTAAAACGTTAGTTCCCTCTTTATTTTTTTTTCCATTAAAAATCTTAACCTGTTCTAATTAGAGAATTTTTTATTAATAAAAGATATAAAATATCTTTATTAAAAATTGTTTTTCATCGCAACATGGATTTCTTAAGATTCCCTTTGCCTTTATTCCTAATGAAAATTAATTTTACTGCTAAACGATTTTTTTTTCATATTAGCAGGCTTAAGTAAAATAGTAAATAATGATTTTTTTATGTTTTCTTTTTTTTTTACAAAAGTAACCAAGACAACTTGCAATGCAAGCAATGCATTGTAAACTGAACCTTTCTTATCTAAAATGAATCATTCATATCTAGAAAAGGAGCAGTCATCTGATAACCAGCCAGAGTCACAGCCCTGTCTGTAAGGGTTATAGCTTTGCTTCAAGCAGATCAGGAAATAACCCTCCATCACTGGAGAGGTGATGTGAGAGTCCAATGGATGCTTTGCCATCAAGTTAACTGCAAGCGAATAGACTGTAGATGGGAGAAATTTTTTTTTTTTGTCTGAGATGAAGATAAGTCCCAGTTAGCAGGACTAGGTATGTATTTCTAGAATGACTACTGATTATCATTAAGCACAGCTAATCAGATGCTGAATGTTGAATTTCTCAGTCTCCAGCTGCAGGAACAATGATCATGGAACATCAGGCATTACCAGGTAGTTTTCCAGCACAGACTATATTATACAATGATTGCAGGGCTTGAAAAGAAATCAAGATACCTTTACAACATCGCTTTAAAAAATTATGAACACTGCGATTTATTTTTGGCAGCAGATTATGGAATTTATATTCTGGGTTTTCTCAAAGATCATTGTTAGCATTTCTTAAAATCTACTGAATCTCATTAATGGCATGATTTTCCTGCTAATGTAAAAAATGCAGTCAGCACAAAACATAGATGTACAGTAAACATACACTGCCATAAAACATTCTGTTCCATTTTTTCCATGTATTATTAATTGTGAAATGTTCTGAGCTTGCAATGTTTCAAAATGCCATGCCACATTTAACTCTATTAGCCACTATTCAGCAAGACGCGTACAAATTACAAAAATGTTCTGTAAAAAACAGCAGGGACTTATCCGAGGGTTCTGAAATGAAAAAAACAAATAGCCCATCCAAAAATGGGAATGCCATCCACATCCAGCAATTCAGAACACTGCAAGGAATGGCAACATTCCATTTTACAGGTTGGAAAAAACCCAAGCAGGGATTCTAGTCAAAATCAAAGGAAAAATTGCTAGAACATGAAATAGTTTGTAAATTTACAAATATGCCTTATAAAACTACATGTTTTATCATTGTACATATATTGTTCAGGCATAAAAAAGTTAATTTTCAGAGTGAAGCTTTGCTAAATTGGATCTACAGTAAACAAATGTTTATGGCTTTTCTTTTGCAAGGGAATAATTTTGACAGAAATTGGAGAACACCAGGGTCAAACCTGCAGATGAAAATTTAGTGTGAAGTATTTTTTCAGTGATCCTGACAAACTAAGGAAAAAAGAATGAGGAAATTAACACCATAAAGTGCTGTTCATTGAAACCAGAGCAGTGCTGCAGGTGGTCCAGTCCATCTGGCTGATAGAAATAGAGCTGATTCCCAAAATGTTTGATAATCTTATCCTACTCATCATCACCAGGTTTGGCAGGCACTTCCGACTCCACCTCTTGCATTTGTTCCTTCTCATCATGGTCCTATAAGCACAGCAAAGGGCTGAGTCCTGCCAGAGCAGCCAGAGGAGAATAGAACTTCCTAAAGTAGCATATTTCATCTATGAAACAGTGTTTTCCAGCAGAATGTACTATTTTGAAAATTCTCAGCTGAAAATTGACTGCTGAGGATTGTGAATCCAAACACATGGTACAGTTTTTGAGTTTTACAGTTTTTAGGATGAAACTCTTTATCAAGAGAAAGAAAAAGATTTTGTTGTCAAAACCACGAAAGTTATTTTTTTCTTCTGAGATAAGGCAATAGTTAGATAAAAGTAGTTTTGACTTTTACAGGATCTGAAAGCTTAGGGATATATATATTTTTTTATTATTAAATGAAATATATTGCCCCTGAAAATACCTGTACTACTGGTCTTTTGAAGTGGAAAGGAGATAGAATGGTCACACATTTTTGTGTTAGCTTTAGGGCGTGCATTCATATTAACTTAACATGTTTATGTACTTTACTTGACTGAGGATTAAACCTGTGATTAAATGCTTTTGCTGAACCGAGCCATGAAAGAGAATGCTTAAAAGAAGACAAGGTATCTGGACTGTTTAAAGAGAAAAAACAAGTCACTCTCAGAACTTAGAAATGCCATATAAATCCTCATCTCAACATCAATGGGAAAATTCAAAAAATGCATGTTGCAAAGCTTTGCAGAAAATAAGAAAATGAGGTTTTGCTTTGAAAAATTCAAGCTCGTACATAAGATAATCAAAAGTACAGATTATCGTAGCAGAAGGGTTTAAAGAAAACCTTTCACTTGAAATATATTCATTTATAAAAAAGCGTTAAGCGTTGTATCAGATAAAACTTCTACTGTGTGATTTCTCTGCAAGTTCTTGGGGCTTTAAAATCATGATTTTCATTCTGTTATTGCAGTGTGAAAGAGTCAAAGAAACATGGAAAATAATGAAACTGAGGATACACAGAATGCATGCAAATGCAGAAGTAAGCAGACTAGAAAGAACCAGAAATAGTTTTTCATTTTTCCAGTTATTTGTAGTTATAAGAAGCCTTGGAGCTATGCCAGACAATAAAAAGCACATTACTTTCAGGCAACAGACTGAATTTTAAGTATCACAGAATCACAGTATCATTGAATGATAGGGGCTGGAAGTGACCTCTGGAGATCACCTTGTCCAACCCCCTTCCCAAGGCAGGTTCGTCTAGAGAAGGTCACACAGGAATGCATCCAGATGGGTTTTGAATGTTTCCAGAGATGGAGACTCCACCACCTCTCAGGGCAGCATGTTCCATTGTTGTGTCACCCTCAAAGTAAAGAAGTTCCTCCTCATTTTTAGATGGAACTTCCCGTGTTTAAGTTTGTGTCTGTTACCACTTGTCCTGTCACTGGGCACCACTGAAAAATTGTTGGTCCCACCCTCCTGACACCCACCCTTTTAGTATTTATAAGCATTGATAAGACCCTCCCCCCAGTCTTCTCTTCTCCACACTTAAAAGACCCAACTCCCTCAGACTTTCCTCATAAGAGAGATGTTTTAGTTCCCTAATCATCTTTGTATCCCTTTGCTGTACCCTCTCCAGCAGTTCCCTGTCATTCTTGAACTCAGGAGCCTAGAACTGCCAGATAACAAACTTCACACGATCCTACCACTTTCCAGGCACAGATTTTTTTCACAGGCTACGGCACCTACACTCAAACCAATTTAATTTTGCTGTAGAGAACAAGGAAATAATGAGAACTGAGAAAATGGAATTAGAAATACGCTTTTATTCCCTAAAAAATAGCAAAATGTTTTTTGGTAGTGGAATGTATTGGTACACACAGAACTAGATGATCTGTTGTGTGAGAAATTGCATCTTGAGTTTGATGGGACTTTTTATTCCTTTGATTTCACCTTGTATGCATAAAGGAGAAAACTGAAGATCTCATAAATTATCATAATTGGTATCCCCACCTATATTTTAACACATTTGTACCAAAAGAACGAGATTTGGCTTGTATTGCTGTTGGAAGAACTCACAAGTTAACAGAGCTTGTGGTTTTCTGCAGTCATATAGATAAGTGTATTGAGGCTATGCATTATATCCTCCAAATGCTTCCCAAGCCAGTTGTGGTAAATGTGATGAAAAAAGAAGAGGTATGAGAAGGTTAAACTTCTGAAGATTCATTTAAATATAGATAAATTTGTGGTACTTTTTCAGAGTAAGAAGAGAATGGAAATAAAGTTCCTGAAATGAGAAATTAATTGGTATTTTAAGAATCACAGAAAATGATGAGTGTGAGAGCACCAGTGTCAGCATTTGTGTTATGATCCTATGAAGAGTATTTTACTGTCTTTCCTCCCATGCCAACTCTACCTAGGATTGAAGAGGACATTAATATGATGGTATCTCAAATGGCTTCTAATTTAGCAAAATCATGAAAATGTATTTATACCATCCTCAGCTTCCAGTTGCAGAAATTGAACTCTGCTTCTTGTGTGGTTTTGTTTGTTGGGTTTTGTTAGTGTTTTCTTTGTTTTTTTTTACACCAGTCCTATAGCAATATTTGAGCAAGAGATGTGACTCAGTTGGAAACTTTAACAGGGAACCTGTTGGAAAATGATGGGTAGTACTATATTGAAAATTATTATGGCAGGGTCAGTTAGTTCTTCTTACCCAATTTGTCTTCTGATCTCACATTGCCCTTGAGTTGCTCACAGCAGTGGCTGTTGGAATAATTGATTTTTCAGTTCACTGACTGAAAAAAATTCCATTCACATTGACCGAAAATGATTTCTTTAGGGGGAAAGTTGCTCATCCTATTAAAAAAAACCCTGACATCTTAAAATATTTCACAGGAGTTAATTTGTGAAATAATAATAATAAAAAAAAGGTAAATGCTGGGGCAACTGTCAGTCTGAAGCAAAAATTATTTTGTTTGGAAAATGGCAGACAAAATTTTTTGACCTTTAACAAATGTTTCTTCCCACTGAAATATACCATGTCTTCAAAAGAAATTTCAAATAGTTTTGATTTTCTTTTATTGGTGAACAGATACATTAGCCACAGCATTTTATTTGGCACTACTCTGAGGCCATAGATGGCAGATCTTTCAGCATTTGTTTCACAGAATTACTGAGTTTGGAATAGACCTCCAAGATCAAGTCCAGCCTATGACCCAAAACCATGACATCAGCTTATCATCAGTTTAAGAAGAAAACAAGGGTGGGGACTGAATCCACCTTTTCCTTAAGTGATTTATTTGCAAGGTTTTTTGGTCTACATGTTTCTGCTTTGTGAGCTCAGTGCAATGCTTATTGGGCATCAGGGTTCAAACTCTCAGTGTGGGACATGACCATGTTCCCTCCTGAGAGGCAAGGTACCATAGCGGCAATGCTGGATCCTTGAAAAGAGAGAATGTGTTCATAGATGACCAAGATTTATAAATAATTACTGATGTGTCAGGGGTTAGTCTTTATTTAAATTAAAGAAAAATGTTCTTGTTTCCATTTCTTGATTCAGACACAGATGGCAAAATTGTCGTGTCTCCTGTGTGCCTGTAAATTTTGACTGCTCAATGGCACTGATTGGCTTGAAAGGCTTTAAATGGCCTTGTGCTAAAATAGTCTTTAAGTACGTATGCACAACTGATAAAATCAATACCAGAGAATGTAAATAAATCAGGGTTGCAAGGCAATCAGATGTGAATATATAGCAACCAAAATAATGTGAGCAAGTCATGCTATGAATAGCTGTCACTCATGCTGCAGTAATACTACATATTTACATAGCACAGAGAGGAGCTGATGAGGGCAGGCACGTTGGGATGAAAGAACACAAATCCAGATCCCAAGGGAATGTTATCTTGACAATGACTTCTGATCAGGGATCATTAATGGTCACCTATTTCTACCCACCCTGACATGGGCAGGCATATATCCACAAAGCTGGGTTGTTTTAAGTCCTGTCCAACCTGGCCTTGAACCCTTCCAATGACAGGGCATCCACAACTTCTTTGGGCAACCTATTCCAGTATCTCGCCACACTCACAATAAAGAATTTCTTCCTTGTATCTAATCTAAATCTATCCTCTTTCAGTTTAAACTGTTGCCCCTTGTCCTGTTACTGCAGGCCTTGGTAAGAAAAACTCAGTTTTCTTATAAGCCCCCTTTAAGTATTGAGTGGCCACAAAATGGTCCTTCTAGAGCCTTCTCTTCTCCAGAGACCACAGGCTGACTGTGTGCTGAAAAAAGAAAAAAATATCTCTTCCGTTAATGAAGAAAGTGTGGGAATATGTATGTGTCACCAGCTCTTGAATTTACAAAGAAAACTGTTAGGTGAAATTGAGCTGTATAAAATGTGTACAGATCATCCTGTTTTATAACACAACCTTTTTCAAAATGATTGAGGCAGACTATTCTGGTAATGGCAATTCAGACTTGTCACTTCTGGGAATATAATTTACAGTAAGGTCATTGCTTTGACTAGTTTATTTTTAATCTTCATGGATATTAAAAATTATAATTACCTTTATAATAAACAGTGCTTGAATAATACACACCTTCATGCTGACTAAGGGTTTCATTTTGTTTTAATCTGTAGTTCAACAGCAGCTTGCTTTCCACAGTAACACTATCAATTACAAAAAATGATCTATATTAAAAAGGCTAGGGAAGTTATTAAAGTAGTATGGTGTTCTTATGATGAAGATAGCAGCCAAAGCAGTTTACACCCAGAAGAAAGTGAGTATCTCTTTTGTTTGGCTTACTTTTGTATCCACAAAAGTCTTGACACTTGCTTTCTATCCATTTTAGTTTCCTGTAAGGCAGCTGTCACCATAATAAGTGAAGTGAAAAGTATGAAAGGCAGTATAAAATGGGAAAGTTGCTATTAAGGCAACTGGTCTGTGTTTCAGGACATTTGAGTTCAATTATCACCTTCATCTTCCAGTGTGATCTAGGGCAAGTCCTTTTCATTGTATTGCTGTTCCTTGTATGCACTGTGCATAATGATGCTTCCTTTCTCCCACTTATGACTTTGTTGACTAGATTGAAGCTTTTGAGGATGAGACCAGTCTTTCATCGGCAGTCTAGAGTCCAGTCTCAAATGTATGCATGCTATTTTAGCAGAGTATAATTTAGCTGCAGCTGTGTATTTCTTGATTAGCACTGTATCAGGATACCTGTAGATCAGTCAGTACAAAATGTATTCTAACACAGGATTTAATAAACTTAAAGAGTCTGTTAAAAGGCTTTTTAATGACCACTTATGACTAAAGATAAGAAACATGATGACTAATGTGCAGAGTCTATGATGAAGTATGGATGATGCTTCTGCATTTCCAAATTACTATGTTAATATACACATGAAAATATATATTCGTGAAATAAAAGCTTTTTCCTGAACAGGTTCTTGAGAGTAAAAGCTCTGTCTGTGATGAGGAAGGGAAAACATCTGAATGACAATGGCCTGGATAGATAATAAGTAAGATTTAATGGAAAAGTTGATGAATTTATCTTTCTCACTTTAACCTAAATTACTACATGTTTCTAGGGAGCCTGCTAGTGCCAGAGTAAATGGAAGTTGTTCTGGCTCTGAACAAGCAAAATACTCTGTTCCTTGTCATTTTTTCCTTGCCCTCAAAGGCACCCATTTCTCTCTGTATTTAATGATGTACGTACCTGCAAAAGATCAGGGTAGCTGGAAGAGGCAGAAAGACAGAGCATGGAGGCTGGTGAGATTTTTACTTCTGGTTGTCTGCAATTGCTGCATTTCCCTTTGGGCAGCCTTGGCCACTCCTCCAGAAAATTACTTCAACCACACCATCTCAGCCAGGTTTGTAGTTGTGTCCCAAGTTGTCCTGGATTACTACCAGTAGTACTGGCCTTCCCTCACTGTTTAAATAGTGATCATCACGAGCAGCACAGGATGATATGGAGAAGGAGGTGTGAGTTGCTCTGCAGGTGCATTCAGTAGTATGGCAGTGCAACCTCTTCTTTTCCTGATGGCACCAGACTGAAGAAGGAGCTCCAATAAAGTCTGCAATCTGCTGTCATGTATGTCTTGTGGAGTGAGAGTAATGAGTAACTGCACTTATTCTGCATCTTTTTCCAGACTAATATGAAAGGTACTGGTTCTTTGAGGGCCAGTACTCTAATATACAGCACAGGAAACACCCTGGCCAGAGAAAAAATAAAGACCAGATCTTCAGATATTGCGCATTTGACAGAAGAACAGATTGACTGTAAGACATGCCTGCCAAGGAGGGTCACCTTCTCTGTTCTATGGTATGGGAATACACAATGCCAGTGTGCTTGGTTCCCTTGATTCATACTGGATTTGCCCTGAGAAGCTTCCCTGTTATGCACACCCATCTTTTAAAGATCAGACTGTAGAAGCTGTCAGCTGTGGAGTCTGGCTTTGTCATGGGTCAGTATAGCAGGGTGCCAGACTTTGAATTACACAGAGCAGAGCCAGTGCATGGAGGAGATATTGATGGTTTCTAGTTCCTGAGTCCCATGAGACTCTGAACTCATTGTGATCCAAAAACCACTGCTTCCAGGAGTGGCTGAACACTACTGACAGATGGCATTTTGCCTGCTTTAAAGGTAGCATCTCTTGGCTCTTGCTCAGTTTATACTTGTGTGCTTAACTTTTAACCTGGAAAGTAAAATATTATTTGATATGCTACCTTTGAAAGACATCAGACACAAAGTCTACTTCAGCAATTGCTGGGGCAGCCAGGATAGCAGCCATCTTTCAAGCCTGTAATATCAATTCATTCTCCAAGGAAGAAGAACAATTCCTTTATTACTGGTAGCATGATTCTTCAGAAGAATGACAGGATCACACATACATGCCTGACCTCTCAGCCTTGCTTCCAGCATTGGAGATCACTGAAGATGATAAGGTTTTATCTCCTCTAATGCCTTGCGAAAACAGTGAAAGAAGAGCTAAGAAGGGGAAACAGAGCTTGTTTCCCAATGCCTTTGGGAATCCGTGTGACTGCAGTGGCTGACAGCTGTTCATCAAAATTGATTAAAGTAAATGACATTACAACTCACCTCCAAGATAAGCCAAAATATGAACCCTCAAAGTTACTTAGCTAAGACAGTTTAAAGGCTAAATGCCTTAAAGAACCTTGACTTAATGCAGAAACTGAATGTGCTACATCAGATGAGCTATTTTGGAATACTGTCAGCCGTGAACCTAAGACAAAAAGAATCCACTCTGTCCTTTCCAGTCCTGGAAGATTGAACTCCATTCCACTGTTTTCTCTGTTTGGATCTGGAAGCTTGTCCTCTGCAAATGATGGACAAATTTCTCAAATTTGTCTGTCATTCTCCACTACAAGCCCAGACTCCCTAATGTGATAGCTTGAGTACAAGAGGACCTCATGTAAATTCTATTGAAATCCAATCAAGGAAAATAAATGGCAGACATCTGCTCTTTGCTTTGATGTTGTTCAGGTGTTTTCCCTTGATCTGCATAAAAACGCTTATGTAGCTTGAATAAATGCCAGCCCAACATTTCAGCATCTGATCAGCTAAACAACCATGTGAACAATGGCAGTGAGAAGGTAAATGGGAAGGTGAAGGTATCACAGGGTATGGATTAGCTGGCTACTGTTCTTCATTCAAAAATTGCTGATTAATTATCTCCTTCAAATCTGATTAGAAAAGAACATTGTTTTCATTCATTTCAGTGTTTTCATTCCTTTAAGTAGGGGCTAGTCACCTTTTATGCTTCAAAATATATGAGACAGCATTTGTAGGAATGTGACTCTCATGGATGTAAAAAGAATCAACTAATGAAGGGCTTTGGAAAAATAATGCTTAAACCATCCTTAAAGCAGTGAACACATTCTCCTTTACTTTCCCTTAGTCCTGAAGCTCCTTGAATTCTAATAGTAGGTCAGATTCATCCATGGTGAAACTTTATTGGTCTTGACAGACTTCACACCAGAGGCATTTGTCTGGCACAATATTAAGCATTCTCCTCATACTCAAACACACAACCTCAGTGCTAAAAGGTAGCTATGATAGCAAAGAATCCGCAGTGCAATTTTTGCACTGTTAGAAGAGAAATGCTGGTTTTCTCCAAGGCTGCAGCAGACAGTGGCTATATTCCATGCACTCTTGTCCAGGCATTGTGTTCTTATTGTCCTGAAGCAGCTGGAGTTAACGACTCATCTCACTGGTGCTTTTAATAGTTAGGTCCAAAATTTGGATTTGTAGTCTTGCTTCACTGGCTGCTGAACACTGGAACAGTGAAGCTCCCTAAATGCCTAAAGGTCTGAGCTGGATTCATAAATTGTCTAGCTTCCCTCTGTGACTGATGTATAAGCATGCTCCAGTGCTACTTATTGTACTGGCCTTCACATGGAGCATCTCTGGAAGTGCTGACATGTTTTTGTCTCTATTTCATTCCTCTTTTTATCATTCACCTACTAATTTTAACTCAGACTTTATGGTGATCATGGGAAGGATTTAACTTTTCTCATCTTTCTGATTTGAACCTGGGATTAACTTCTGTGTGCAGACTGAAGATGTTCTCATTCCCTCTACTAAAGCTTCTGTGTTATGTGGAATAAATAAATGTGTTTTATGCAGATAATAAAAATGATACAGGAGTGCTTGGGGCACCTCAGCTCTCTTCCTGCTACTCTATTTATACTCAATAAACCCCAAGAGGGATTGGATTTGAGGCATACTTCTGCTTTAATGTTGCCTCTTAGCTGGCTGCTATTTTTGCAGTGTTTTCCCTGATCTCTTATTCCCTGGGCCGTGGCTGCAATGAATGGAAAATATGGTTTTAGAAAATGTAACATAGGATTTAAAAAGTCATACCCATATGGTGTGGCACTGGACTGGTGCAAAGTATCCCTGACTGTTCCAGTGTGCTCAGGGGGTTTTTGTGGCAGGCAATTATGCACTAGATTTTTAGGCCAGCTCATATGTTATCTGACTGCTCAGTTCTGATGCTGCTTACAGTCAGGTACTTTCTCTTCTCCTGAGAGAAGCATAAACCAGTTTTGCCTACTTGCCTAATCCAGGTCACAGTCACGTGGCTGAGCAGTCCTGGGAAATCCAGGTCTGAGGCTAATCAGTTCAGAAACTGTAGCCTTATGCTCCTTGCAGGCAGATTAGGAGCCTTCATACATGAATCTAAATGTATCCATCCCTCAGCAAACACTTAGGCTTCTGCAGGTTGTTTTTATTGGAAGGAAATTTTTAGGTAGGAAATGATATTTCTTTGATTTGGTAATGTTTATTAATATATATGTACATAAAAGCCCATCTTCCTGAATCAGTAGAAATTAAAAGGCAGAATGCTTGCTTTCTTATGATTCACATTCTTTCTCTTTTCCCAGTCTGCATTCTTCTCACAAAGCATTCCTGGCTTTCTTTCAGGTCAGGGTCAAACAACAGCTAGCTGCCTTTGACTTTCTGTTGTGCTCTGTGTCTGTGATATTTCTGTCTGCTTCTGTTTATGCTTACACATGCCTGCATATATCTACACTGAAAAAAGCTATATGCATTTTCTTACATTCTCTACTGAACTTCTCCCTTCTGACATTTCTCAGTTCCTGATTTAACTGCCATTGGTGGCTCTTGTTTTTCCTGTCAGTCAGAATAAGGAATTTACTGACTTTATGCTGCTATCATTATCTTCCATGAGGTTTCTATCCACAGTCCATGATCAGGTTGCATTAAAAAAATAGTAATTTTGCCTGTTACATTACAGAGTGAACCAGATTGACTTGGGCTTGACTCTTCAGGAAAAGGTGAACCTTCAAGTATTTCTTTTAAGCCAGATCATTTTCGTCAGATCATTTATGGTGTAACTTATTTGATTTTATGTGAGAGTTCAGGGACTTACATGAGCTCTGTTTTCTAGCACAAATATGTTAGCAAAGAGCTGGGAATGAAGGGCAGACATACATGCTGCAGGAAGCTGTGTTTCCTTAAGGAGTGAATACATTCAGTGATATGTCTACATGTGACTTCAAATTTGCTGAATCCAGATCTTCTCTCTAAGATCTGTATAGCCATATTGGTGTATTGCTGGGCCTGGTCAAATATTTCCTTCTTTATGGGCTCAGATTTGACTATATCCATCCTGAGAGATGTGCCCTTAACTTGGCCATGCCAATAGGTGTTTACATAAAGTGAAGGGTTTTTTTAGATGTCCTTTCTTTTTCCTCTGTATAATTCAGGAGCTTTGGGTAGGTTATGGCACTGGGTCTTGAAGAGCTAAATCTCTGACTCCGTGATGACTCAACGAAAGGTGACACACTGTTCTCTCAGATAATGAGTGCACACGGTGTAATCTCTGGGAAGAACTGTGCTGAGTTTAGCATGTCCTTCAGATGCTCTAGAAGAAGGCATGTGACTGTATAAAACAGAGATGGCAAAGCTCATCCTTTAGGAGTTGCTCTAAAATCAAGCACAAAATGTTAGGGTGGTACAGAAGTTATTAGAATTGGGTTGCTATAGCTGACCTCTGAACCTCTGCCAGGTATAAGTTAGTTATGTGTGCAGCCAGGCAGCAGGTATAAATATGCAAACTGTTGGTACTTCCTCAGTTAGTAAAAAAGTGAGTTGGTCTCATAACTAAATTTCTTTGTATTTAATGACCATTTCTGCTTCAGGAATCCAAAAGAGAGGGGTACAACTTAAAGACCTGATCTTGCCGTGTCAGCTTACTGTGCGTTAGTTTGTCTCAGTCTGCCAATACTATGGCACCGAAGGAAACTTCTCTGCAGCAATTCACACCTGTACCTTGCAACCAAAATCAACCCAGGAATGCTGGTTCGGTACAGGGCCAGGGCAATAACCTGGAGAAGAGGCTATTTCCCTTGTTATGTCCTCAACCTGCCACAAGATAACAATGTTTCAGAACTTTGATGGCTAATAATAAGGTTGTTAGATCCTTTTAGCTGCCTACCTAGGCCTGGGAGGTGTCTGTAAATGACTGTGAAGTTGGAGTGCTAAATGGGGATGTGATTTTATAAACAAGAGAGCAGAGATATAAAAAAAGATTGGCAGCCCACTGAGGTTCTGCTGGGTCAGCTGTCAGATGAAGACATGCTAAAATCTAGCACTTGCCTTGTGTCAGTCATCTGGGGCAGCCTGCCACATACCTGTCTGCTCTAGATTTCTTGACAGAGGTCTAAATGCAAGACATGTTGAATTTTATTATTCATTATCTGTTTTGGAGTTGCTGAATGAAATGTTATTGCCTGGTGTACAAAGCAATGAAATGTTATTGCCTGGTGTACAAAACAAAATTTAACTGGAGATAAGACAGTGGCAACATCAGTTTCACAACTCTGATTTTATTTTAAATGATAATTCTTTCATTGTTAATATCCCTCGACTATTAAACGACAGTTCTGCTTCCTTTCAAAGAACAGAGACAGAAAGGTTGACAGCTTAGACTTGGGAGATGAACATAAAGTAGCATGTAATACAATTTCTGCTACTTTTGACTTGGCTCTACGTTACAGATGCTTGATTTCTCTAATAGAAGTTGTTGGCTTGCATTTATTAAGAATTGTGTTACTTGTTTTGACATAGGTTGCTACATAAATATGTTTAGCATATGTGCAAATGTAAAAGATCCCTGACAATCAGAAAATAAGCAGTACTGAAAAAAAGTCCATGAACTCTTCAGTTATGGGTCTTCATATAGCTGTATGGGGGGATATCTTCTGTGCTACTATGCAGTTTTAATTTCTGCTAACAGCTTTACCATCAATCTAGTATTTCTACTGATAATTTCTAAAAAGTTTGGAAGACCTGGAGCATAAAATGGGGACAACAGTATTCTCATTTTTTTTCCCATATGATCCTGTGATGACAGTGTGACAGCTTGGTTTGCTTGGTGATGTCAAGCTCAAACAATGAAATCAAATGATTTAGGGAAACAAAAGCTTTTATTACTAGTAAGAAACAAATATAATTAAAAATATAAGGCAGAAAAAAATCTAAAATTGTTTAGGTGTTTAAAAATGCTAACTCAAACACTGCTAATAAATCCTCCATGTTTTCAATAATTTCACTGGGAAGGAGAGGAGACATTAATAACATCTAATTTTAGATATCTAAAAGATGTTCATCCAGTCTGAATTAGTTATCTGGCTTGCTCTATAGTCATCCTGTAGGCAAGTCTTCAAGATAATTAATCCCATCTATGTTAGGCACTGTTCTTGAACCAACACACTCTACAGATGATATTAATTCTTCATGAACTAAGGAAACAACCTAAGAAACTTGCTTAGACCAGGCTTAGTTTTAAACAGCCTAAGCAAACTGACTCCTTTTGTGGCTAAATCACTCACTTTTAGCTTTGAAAACATGAAGCACACTCTTTTTTTAGGACTCAACAATGCTATATGGGTAAGGTCTGCCTTTAGGACAGAGAGGAATAGATTTAAAGAAATACAAGGAAAGGAACTATTATACAAAATGCATATAAACTGCTGCTTGATTATAGATTCACAGATTAAATAAACCATGTTGGTTTATATCAAGACAAAGAGGTAATGTTCAAAAAAACATTCATCAAATTAAATTTCAAAGGAAGTGTGTTGTTTATCCATCAAAATTCTTCATTTAACTTTTTAACATTAAAACCAGTTGCAGTGGCAGGCAGTTTAATAAAAGAATAACACCAAAATAACCCCCAAACCCTTGTTTTGAAGAAGAAAATCATCTCTAGTTTCTCTCCTGCCCCTGGGAAGTATTTTTATAATTTCTAAAGTATGTTTCTAGAGAGTGAATAAAAGTAGTTCAAAAAGTACTAAGACGTTCCATTACAAGAAGTGTTGGTTTTGATGAATCATCATCTTGAGGAGATGAGGAGAAAAATCAAAAAAACAGACCAAAACAAGAAATCTACAGCTGTCTTCTTTCCAGGCATACTTGGGAGGTCTAGCTATCGCATGAACATTAAGGTGTTTTGATTGGAGTAATTTTGCCCCCCACTGGGAATGCAATGAAAGAGAAGCTGTTAGCCCGTCTTAAAGAAATCCTTGACAGCTGGTAAAGAAGGAAGGTTAAGAGAACAGTGACCCCCCCTCATATCTTTTTCTTAACCTCTTTGCTAAGTATGTGCTGCTGGATATTTGAAGGCAGTGACTCCTTTTTGACCCATAACAGTAATATTGTGTATTGCCCTGGGCATCAAAAAAGATGTATTCTTTGACTTCTCCCCATCTCCTGAGGAGCCTGCAGAAAGGCCAAGGATTTCCCAGCCCATAGCCCATTCCAGAAATTGTCCCAGGATATCTTCATTCAAGACAATTGGTTTACAAATCATTATTCTTTCTCCAGTCTCCAAATTAGGACAGTCATCTCTTATGCAAAACAGAAGGGTAGCATCACATTCCTGCCATCAAGAACTGTCTTGAAGTGAGATGTTTTCACCTAACACACCTCTAAATCAAAAGGCTGGAGACTGTGGGCAGATAAAATCTGAGCCATAAATCTGATAGATGGGGAAGACAGATCCTACAGGTATCATAGGCAGAAGTAACTCATATCAATCTGAATTCCTTTACTTGACATAACGAACAGAGATTATCTTAATTCTTTATAATGTATTGTGTCTGATGTACAGTAGATGTTTTTTCTCATACTGATGTTCAACGGTGCATTGTCTAGCTTCTGCATTTGCTGGATTAATTTAAAATACACTTTTTGGAGGCAGCTATATTCAAAGGCTCAGGAGACAGTATCGTACTCCAGCTTTCCTGCTGTGTGCCATGCAAAGGAATCGTGGCCATATGGCTGTGTGTTCCACTTGCCCAAATAACAGCTCTACCCAAATCTTCTGTGTAGAGGAATCCAGCACCTCAAATATTAAAAAACAAAACAAAACAAAAAAGTCTCACAAAAAGATAAAAGAACAAATGAAGAATCAACAAATACTAATTATTAATTTCTGAATGACTCATTTAAAAACATTCAGATATGAGACAAAGGAAAACGTTATGTATAAGTTATACTTTAGCCTTTTTATAAACATTAAATTCTTACAGAATTTCATTCACTAGGATCTACTGACATGTATTTATCCATACTTGCATGTGATTTAATCTATGTACCAAATTACTTGTCAAGAAGCTGCATAAATAGACTTTGAATAAAAATTAAATAAACTCCCATTAATTGATTCTCTTGACATATTCTTCTAATGCTTCAACATACACATTTAGCTAATTTTACATACCTATGTGTCACCTGAAAGGGTAATTTGGCAGAAAATAAACCTCCTTGCATTCCATTTAGTCCTCAGATATCAGAGGAGCTGGAGGCGGCTGGGCTTAGATTCTGAGTGATATCCAGTTTGACACTATTAGTCTGGTCATGCTCAGTCTGTCTGAACTCTCACGGCTCCGGATTCACTAATAGCACTGCGCTCCCCTTCTAGTCGTGTTCCAGGGTCTCACACAGCCAGGAAGGAGTTGGTGATGCCCAGTGAGAGACTCCTGCCACTAACAGTGTGAATAATGCAATTTATTGAGAGCCACAGAAGTACAGGTTCTTGTGGATTGACGGTGATAAATTCACTGCCTGCAAAGCAAGTGCAGATATGCAAAACACATTAGATTAAAGAGCAGCTCAGTAAAATTTCTGAGTTTCCTGGGGAAATATGCAGAAAGTCTGGATCTTACCCAAAGGTGTACCTCTGGGGGGAAGTGAGGTTCAGCCCATCAACTGATTCCAGGAGTCAGAGATGATCAGGATTATCTACCCTGACTTGTTCACAGTAANTCAGAGATTATCAGGATTATCTACCCTGACTTGTTCACAGTAATGTCCGCCTTAACATCCCCCCTTACTTAAACCATTTTTATAATAATTTTTACCTTCAAGGTGGAGCTTGAGTGACTGTAGCCATAAATACCTTTATTATGATTGGTGCTAATTTCTCTCACTTCACTTTTAAAGATATAGCTGAAGAAAATTCAAAGCGCAAGCACAGTGTGGGGTGTTTGCACTTGGGAGGCAGGTAGCCTGTGGGATGGAGGTGTGATTTGGTATTATAATGACATTATAATGAGCAAAGTTTACAGAAAGAACTGTACTTTGTCAAAAATTGACAGACTGTTAGTGCAGGGTTGCAAACAGGCAGCTTATCTGTCCTGTAGTACCATCAAGTTCCCTTCTCTACTGTGATCTCACAGGCCCTGGCCATGGAATCTTCACTCGACTCCATCCCCTGTGCTGCTTGTAGGCAGTGTTGCTTAGGGAACTGTTGTGAAATGGATTCCTTGCATACCAGTTGCGCTCTACACTGAAATTTTCTCCAATGTTATACCTTTCCTTAATGTGTGAACAATGCTGCACCTTTAAGATAATTGTAATTTTTAACTCACCTCCAGTCATTATTCCATTATATGTCAATTTATTGAAGTTTATGCATACTGCAAGTAAAGATTAGAGAGTCTAGAAAATGTCTAAGTTGATAAGATACAGCCCTGTGAGGAGCAGCAAGATGGTGTCTTGCAAGAACTCACGACCCTTCTAAATGCAACCTACTACTTTTCTTTTTACTAACAGATTTACACGGTCCTTATCTAATACTTTGCATGCTGTATTTCAGAATACCTGCCATTAGAAGATAGAAATCTCTACAAAGACTTCAAAGGCATTGAAATTAGGTTAAAAGAAGGAAAAAATGGTTTTGTTAATTTGTTTCACTTGACAGAACTAAGTAGTCTAGATGTATTTCAGAAAACAGAATCAGTCCTGTAAAGGTTTTCTTGACATCATTGACATACTTGGTCTGTGACATTTGCTTCTTGCAGCTTATTTCCCAAAACTCACAAGGTAAAATTGTTTCACATGGCAAAGGACTGAAAGCCTCAAATACTATAAAATGCCTTCAAGTATGATGTGACTCATTTTCATATATAACAGCCAGTACTCCATCTCTGAGAAGACATAATCAATGGTACTGTGGCTTTCACCAAAAGCAGCTGAAAAGATGTCACTTCAGCAAACTGGTGGCTTTCACCAAAAGCAGCTGAAAAGATGTCACTTCAGCAAACTGATTTTATGGAGATCTTCCCTTAGCAGAGGATTAGTCTCTCTGGTCCTTGTTCCTTCTGCTTGCTCTGTCAGTGCAGTTAAAGGATGCTGGTTGTCTGGACACAGATGCTGTGATTAAAGAGCAGGTATTGTCCTCAAATTCAGAGTCAAGTGATTATTAAGAATGGAAAATACAGTGAGAAGCTCCAGAGTGGTAGCTTTGTACACTGGTCTCCAAGATTTGAAGACTGGTTTAATTTCAAAAAGCATTTATCTTCTTAATAAGGGGTTTGCTGCATCTCCCTGGTATGAAGGACAAGGGGATGTCATTGACAATCTTCTGTGAATAGCTAGAAACAGTAATAGTGTGGCTAGACCTTTGCTTTGGGAGGATGAAAGCTTGATAATATCACAGGAGAGCTCAGCTTCTTCCAAATGATACAGAAAGCTGTGAGGCAGAAAGCAGAGTAAGGGCAAGGGAAGAGCCAGAGCAAGGGAAAGAGGTGTTAATACCAACTGCAAACTTGGGAGGACAAGGTGTAGAACTGCTTAATGATAAGCAAGGTCACAATCAGAGAGTCCTTTTTAACAGTAGGGGCAAAGAAAGACAATTAAGATCATGGAGAAAGAGCCTCCACGAGAAGCATGGCTTTATGAGCTCCTGTAGAGATGTACCCTAGGCCTAAACAAGCGTTTCAAGAGGTGAAGAAACAGGTCCAAACCTGGTTAGGATTATGTCAAACTCTGGATGTTTCTTCTGCAAAGCATAACCAAATTTGCTTGATTTTCCTGTTCAAAGTGTGTCTTGGGATCCATTTTCCTCATTGACACACATTCCACTGAATTTAGTAATAAATATGATATGCTCACATGGCTAATATTCTGGAAGGTAAAATATTTAAATTATTAAGCTACTGGGATTTCTGAGAGTAATGTCCACATTGGTGCTAAGAGGTTGTGGGATTTGAACTGAGGTGTTCCCTTTTCCTCTGCCAGGATTTCTCTGCCAGGATTCCTCTGCCAAAGCATATACCATGGACAGAAAGGTGGGATGCAATGGTTCTCTCTGGAAGCTTAGAGAATATTGGAGTCTTTGTGATGGAGCCAAACAGATTGTCCAGGAAGGGAATGGGATCATTTATTGTGGTGTCTGTGTGCCTGTGTGAGGCACTAGGGATAGAATAGATGTTCTAGTTTGGCACCTTAGCTTCCAGGGCTCTTCATAATCAAAGAATCACAAAATCACAGAATGTTAGGGGTTGGAAAGGACCTCTGGAGATCATTGACTCCAACTCCCCTCTGTCAAAGCAGGAAGAAAACCAGAGCAAATCACTCAGAAATGCATCCCAACAGGTCTTGAAAGTCTCCAGTGAAGGAGATTCCATAACCTCTCTGGGGAGTCTGTTCCAGTGCTCTGTAACCCTTACAGTAAAGAAGAACTTCATGTTGAGGTGGAACTGCCTGTGCTTGAACTTGAATCCATTGCCTCTTGTCCTATCACAGGGCACAAATGAAAAGAGGTTGCCCCTTTCTTCTTGACTCCCAGACCTCATATATTTATAGACATTAATTAGATTCCTCTCTCAGTCTTCCCTCTACAGACTAAAAAGCCCCAGGTCTCTCAGCCTTTGCTCGTAAGGCATGTGTTCCAGTCCCTTAATCATCGTTGTAGACCTCCATTGGATTTTCTCAAGCACATTGCTGACCCTCTTGAACTGAGGAGCCCAGAACTGGACACAATACTCCAGGTGAGGATTCACCAGGGTAAAGGGGAAGAAGTACCTCCCTCGATCTACTCGCCACACTCTTCTTAATGGACCCCAGGATACCATTGGCCCTCCTGGCCAGAAGGGCACATTGTTGTCCCATGGATAACTTCTTGTCTATCAGGACTCCAAGGTCCTTCTCCATGGAGCTTCTCTCTAGCAGATCACCTCCCAGCCTGTACTGGTGCGTTTTATTACTCCATCTCAGGTGCAGGACTCTGCACTTGCTCTTGCTCATTAGGTTCCTCTTTGTTCTCCAGTCTGTCCAAGTCTCACTGAATGGCTGCACAGCCTTCAGGTGTATCAGCCAAACCACCCAGTTTCATATCATCAGCAAACTCGCTGAGAAGACACTGTCCCTTCACTGAGGTTGCTGATGAAGATGTTGAACAGGACTGGACCCAGTACTGATCCTTGGGGCACTCTACTAGTTACAGATCTCCAGACAGACTTGGCACCACTGATCACCACTCTTTGGCTCTATTGTGTAGCCAGTTCTTAATCCATCTCACCATCCATTCTTCTATCCCAAAATTCCTGATCAAGTCTCTTTATAATTAGTAAAATACATTTTAAACATTTCTCAATGTTTTAACTAGAAAGTTGAAAGAGGAGAAGAATGCAGTAGAGGGAGTGGAAGTGGGATTTCTCTTCAGAAACAGACAGTAATAGAATGGTAATCAGTTTTGGGTAGCTGAAGATGGAAGAAAAAAACTAAATTAGAAGGATTCTAATACATGTCACTTATTATGAGTCACATCTTTCATTTTAGATCCAGATTATCTCCATCCCACATAAATGTGGCATTCCCCAACTTTCTACTGCTACAAATTACTGACTTAAATTAGTATTAGGACTTGTAGGAGAGTATTTTACTAGAGGAATGAGTCACTGGATATTTCATTACCCAGACTTCACTATTACTTGTCCTTATGTCTCTGCAGAAGTTTTGTCCTAAATCAGGCCTTAGGAAGGATTAAATCTGTTATTCTTTGAAGTTGTTTATCTTGAGTTAAGATAAACTCAAGAAGTGGAAGGCCTCTTATCTAGTGTGACAACCATGTAGATTGCTTCATATCCTGAAATAACGTAGAGATCTGGGCTAAGAACAGCACTGTGAACCTTTTTGGCCGTGCTTGTGAACTTGCTGGAAAATTGGCGACAAGTAACACAGACAAGAAGAAATCTTGCCTGCTTGCAAATGTGCCCTCCCACTAACACTCACCCACAAACACAAACATTTTATATGTATACTTTCCTTGTAAGTTACAAGCATTAACTGAATTATTTCTGTCATCTATTTAATTGGTTTTAAAAAGATGTAAGTGTATTTTGCATCTGCAGTCTGTCTGCAAGTGTCCTTTAATTCTGTTCTGCTGTATAGCATTTGTATCATCTGTTTCTTAGTAGCACTGGTTTACATTTGTTTCCTGCTCTGGATTTTCAGGCTTGGTGCTTTGTTTTATTTATATTTTTTCTTTTTTCATTTCATTGCACCAGATTTCCAGTTTATTTACAGTCATAGCTCATACATGAGCATTCAGCTGCTTCTTCCGCACACATTTCATCAATTAGAAACAGTACTTTCCATTCAAGTTCATTAAGTGCCTCTAGGTTAAGGGTGAAATAATTGCTTTATATTTTATCCTCGGGAGAATTTATGTATTAAGATCTTTTCCCTGGTTGCTGATCCTGGGTTCCTGTACTTCAGGAGGGCTAAGTTCTATTTTCATGATTTGCCTGACACAAAACTAAAAGTGGAAGTCGACTAAGACACAAAAAAGGGATTTGAACTTCCTCAGGATCTGATGCAGAGCCCAGTGAAATCTGTGGGGAGCCTCCCATCAGTTGCCTATAAATTTCTATCATCACCGTGTGGCACATTCAGATAGAAATAGCTGATGAAATATTTATATAAAAATATAAATTTTATATTTAATTGACTGTTTTAGGACTTCATGAAGCAAGAAATAGTCCAGCTTTTCAAATATATCTTCAAATGAAATGCCAACCTATCGAAGGTTCATACAATTCAGTTAACTACACTTTCTATTTGCAAAAGAAGAGTAGAAGTGCTAAAATTACAGTTTCGTTGTACTCCTGTGCTAGTCTGATGAATATGAGGAGAGTGTGGGAACTTCTTGGAGCCAGTCCATGCAAGATCTCCAGAAGTGAGAGATTTGGGATCCTGGGCGCTTTCTGGGTTTAGCACACTGTCCTGGTATAACTCCCAATGCCATGGTCCTTGGCAGACATGGAAAGAACTGAGTCACCAACTGTTTGTCATTTTCAGAACAACACAGCTTCACATTATGAATTAAAAGTCTGATAGAGGTAAGTAACCTCCTGAAGTGTTTATTTAGATAACAGTCCTGTGAGCAGGTCCTGAGAAGCAATCAGTGTTAAAATGCTGGATTTTATTATATTCAATAAAACACTTACATGTTGCAGAAATGACATCTCAGTTTTTCAAATAGCTAGAAATTGCTAAGCTTAATGGGCACTGGAATGATGATATAATCACAGTTTTCTCTGGTGTACATCCCCTATCATTTATTATTTCAACTGCTGTACATTGGAATCCACTTACTCTGACAGCCCTGCCTCACCACGGGTCAGCTTGATAACATCATCTGGGAATGGGTAATAACCAAACTGCCCTGACAGCAGTCTTGGCAGAGCTAACTTTAAAGGTAGAAATGTGCTTAAAAATACACAAAGAATGTGTGACAAAAATGAAAATTGAATCAGTCCTCACTTGAGTATTGCACAACTCCATTTTTTTTTGATTTCCAGATGTTTTACCTATCAGATATCCCCTGATGGGTTTCATTAAAATTCCAAAATATGTCAGTCACTCTCAGCTGCTCAGGGACATGGTATTGATGATATGGTGTGTGGTTATTCAGCCATGCATACAGAGTAATCTTCCTTCCTTTTTTCTTTTTTTTTTTTTCCTTCTTTAATGGAGCATTGCTTGCAACTCCCAACAGCAATTCTGCCGAGAGAATTTAGCTGTTCTGGCTCTCAGATGTCAAGCAACATTATAAGGGGCATGTAAAGACAGCATAACTTGCAGGGCTAAGCACAAACTGTTTGTTTGAGACTGTGGAAGTGAGCAAAGCCTCTATGACAAGTGAACTTCAGAAGATTCTGGTGTATACTGGAAAAGGGTACGGCGTTTTTTTTTCATTGGTGTTGGGGTTTTTGTTTGTTTTTCCCGAGGGTCTCTCTTCCACTGTATTCATTAGACAATACAGTCAATCACAGTCTTTCTTTTCGGTTACCTACTCTCAAGTGACCTACTTCCACCTCCTGTACTGTCTGCAGGAAACAAGTGCAGTGGACTAATACATGCTGAATTGATGACGTCCACACCTCCATGGCAGCAGCTGTGACTGTGACAAAGCTGCCTCAGCACCTCTTCTCCACTCTATGCTGCAAGCTACAGTGGAAGCACATGCAGCCCAAAGGAAATAGCTTGTACAAGCTACTTACACAAAGCTGAATCCCCAGAAAATAATACTGAACTGAACTGCCTGCTGATGCTCACAGTCCACTGAGGTCTTGTTGCTTTGCAGGGCTACACTTCAGCCCAAACAGGAACCTGAAGGCTTTGGGCTAGAGGCTGAGGCATGGAGGTGGCACGGAGAGAATACTGACGATGATAAACGGAGCCTGGCTGATTCTGTGCAGCCTCATTCAAACTCTCAAATATATCTGCATGCAGCTGAGTGGTTATTACAGTGTCTGGGACACTCACTGCTTGAGGGGGCTGAGCAAATACCTTCCTGATTTGGTGTTCATGAGTACAAATATTGAGCTACCTATATCTATTTGTGTCTAAAGTCTTCCTTAAACCTCCTCCTTCCCTTGGACAAATAGTGGGTTTTTTAATATCTCCTGATTACTGATGGTGAGGAATAACTGACTGCACAGGGTGATGAAGGAGAGTTTAGTGTTTTTAATGGATGTAAAACAAGAACCAAGTTGAGGGCTATGAGCAGAAGATCAGTATTGATGTCTGCATAATATTCTACCATTCTTAAAGGACATTTAGATATCTGGAATCTGCTCCTCTTGCCTTATAAGGAATATACTTTCTGCTTCTAGTGTTTATGCCAGTTTGTACCTCTTTACTTTAGTCACCCCAGTCATAAGCCATACTGTATTTATTTAATCTTTTCTCATAAGTCTGTTTTTCTCTGTACCATAAACCATATCATAATTCTTATGTGTTTGTTTTTGTTTTTTTTTTTCCTTTTCTCCAGTTTCCCTTTCACAGCATTTACATATTTTTGGCCATAAGGTACCCCTGATTAATGAAAGACTCCAGATAGAGTTGCAGCAAGGCCATATAGATAAGGAACTGTTTACTCTCTACTTCGTGATTAGCTGCTTGTGTTTGTTACTTGAATTTTATGTCCCTCCTCTGTCACGTTAAATTGCAAATGCAAGGCTAGTGTGTAGCTCACAATTTCTCCAAAGGAGATACTGCTATTACTTCTTCCCTGGTTTTAATCTGATCATTGTATGACTGTGTTTCACATGGATTTCCATAAGATGTTCTGAGAAATTCAGCTTGTAATTTTTCAAGATTAATTTGACTTTTAGTGGGCATCTCACCCCGCATATTCCTGCTCTCTTTTAAACCTGCTCACATATTACTTTTTTTCTTCTCCTCTAGAGCCTCAGCTACATAGAAGCATACACACGCTGGATGTTAGGGTATTGAGGCTCAGCTATTTTTACAATACCTGATGCCACATTTCATTGGCTTTTTTCATTCTCCATCTGCCTCTTATCTAGTCTCTCACCTTGTTTTCTTTCAGCTGCTCAATCAATTTTGCCAGTGTATTTTTCTTTGTCTGCCATTGTAAGTTTTGCCCTACCCCATTTTTACTCTGAAACACAAGGTGACTTGTCTACCAGTATGTCTGTCCTGGTTTGAGTATTTGTAATCTCATAAACATGTAAGATTCAAGATTCCTTTTCTAATAGATAGGAACAGTCAGTCTGATATTAGAATAAAAAAAAAAAAAGCTATTATAATAAGCACAAACACCTTAACAAATAAAATTTCTGAAGGAGTTTACATTCTGGCTTACTAGAATGAAAATTAGATATTTCTCTGATAATTAATTTCTTTTCTAAAAATGCTATTTTATTTAAGTTCATATGTAAAATAGTACATTGAGTCATTTAGCCACTCATATAAAGTTTAGTCATAAAAAACTTATAGTAAATAAAACGTATAGCAAAATAAGCACCACAGACAACCATTAAATATAGAAAGGGATAGAATGATAAACATTAACTTACAGAAATCAAAAACCAGCTTTAGTAAAATGCTCCAAATTGTCTTGACCTTATTTAAAGAAAATTTTTAAAGAACCAATCCTAGAGCAAAGCAAAGTTATTGTTAAATTATAACACTGGAATAGTGTTGCCCAGAGTTGCCCAGAGAGGTGGTGGAAGCCCCATCCTTGGAGATTTTTAAGACCAGGCTGGATGGGGCTCTGAGCAACCTGATCTAGTGGGAGGTGTCCCTGCCATTGGCAGGGGGGTTGGAACTAGATGATCTTTAAGGTCCCTTCCAACCCTGACAATTCTATAAAATTCTATAATTACATTTATATTAATATTATAATTACACCTTACCAAAATGAAAGGGACCATCCTGCCTGAAGCATTGGACACATATATGAGAGTAAGTTGAATATGGAGCAGGCATTGACCAAGGTTTTCTACAAAGAAGCAGTACCACTTTGGAGACAAGGTACAGGAAAAAAGAAGAAAGGAAAAGGAAAAGGAAAAGGAAAAGGAAAAGGAAAAGGAAAAGGAAAAGGAAAAGGAAAAGGAAAAGAAAAAAAAAAAAAGAAGAAGATGAGGAGAGGAGAGGAAAAAGAGAAAGAAAAGAAAAAAAAAAAGAAAAAGAAAAAAGAGAAAGCAAGCCAAAACAAAGCAAGCAAAGTCAAATAGAATAAACTACAAGTAATTGCACCAGTTTTTTAATTAATAAGAACACAGGAGATTGCTAAAATGAGTATATTATCTAATGGTGAATTAATATTATATGCTAAAACATTCCACAAGGGATGAATTGGGTATGCTAATATTGTATGAAAGAGTTTGCCACTGGCAAGTATTTCACTGTAGAGAGTTCTACATTAGGTATAAACTCAGGAAAATTCCCAATCTTCTTAATATACACCATAAATATTAATTGCCTAGAAATCACTGAAGCAAAATAAAAGCTTGATTATACACCTTTGCATCCTTTTGATGGTCTTTATTGACCATTGATCCAGAATTGTTTTTAGAAATGTAATGCATTATTGTATGAGTAATAGACTAGACATTTTATGGTATAAAGTTGTAATTCCCAAGCAGTAATATCTGAAGCTGCAGTTGTCTAAGGCCTAATGGGACACTCTTTAGAACATCCTAAAGGAAGGATGTTTGACTTTAGAATTTACTTTCCTCCCCTTGATTCAATAATACTGTCTACGTTCTGGTAACATTCAGGCTACTCTGCAAAATGCCCCTGTATTTTTGTTAATGTGAAGGGAATGGATGGAAATGGGAGACAGTACCAAATATGCAGTTTGTTATGTAATAGTACAGCAAATTTATTTTTTTTTTGTATAACATATGTTTATTTTGGCTTGGACCTTTTTTCAGCTCTGCAGCGTCCCAAGAGTATGTGAATACCTTTTAACAAATGAAAAAGAGTAAGGAGTTTCTTGAGTTTAGCATTTAGGATTTAGATAAACTGTTACTGAAAGGAAACACTATTGAAGTCTTTCTATTTTGGCCTATGACTATTTAAGGTAAATGGAACCGCAGAAAACAACAAACTTTCACATTAGCCCATTAAAAGCCATAAATCTGCCTGTATGTACTGAAATGTTCACAGACCTCAGTAAACTCCAGTGAATGGGATTCAAGTTTCATATTTATGAGAAAATCTGAAAAAATATGTTTCTTTTCACTGAAGTGGTAAAAAACACAGAAACCAAACCAAGCCAAAAAAACAGCTCTATGGAAGGTGACTGCAAGAGAAAGACACAGATTTTCAGGCTAAATTAGTCTGTATACCTTGGAGTGGATTACATGAATCAGACATAAATGGCAGACACTGAATATTTATAGTAAATTAACTAACCCATGTTCAGTTTCTTAGTTCCATTGGGGCCTATTAAAAGATTTCTGGTGATTGTTACCATTTCTACTGAATGACTTGATTTTTCTGGCTGACTAGTTGCCAAATGAAGGATTGAGTTAATACCCTTACTTCCCTTTGAATATGAACTAAATTCATTAAATTATTTGTCAATGCTTTTGCCTAAGCGTATGATGAAATCTGGTTTGATCTTAATGTTCCAGAAGTATAAAATGGTAGAGACAGGCCTTAAGCTGCCAGAGACTGGCACAGATCCACTTGTTTCTATAAAGAGTTTGCAGAGTTTTCAACTGAACACATCTGGGCTTGTAGCTAGAGTTGACCTATTCCATCTGTGCTTCCCAGTTGCCTTACATTCAAATTCAAGAGAGCTCCTGAACAGTTGCTTGCTTTGGAAATATCAGATGTGTGAGAGGTTTCTTTCATGTTTTGAGTGGGAATTTCTGGTTAATGGTTTCATCTTTGTACGTAGTCATTTCACTTTAATGATGTCTCCTTGCTATTTAACATGTTCTCTACGTGATTGTATTTCTTTTGTGCTGCTGCTGGTGATCTCATTGTCCTGGTTTCTTGTCATTCTCTTGACGACAGTATCTGACAGTTTACTGCCTGTTATTGAATTGTTCCAGCCATTCTGTCTTCCAGGTGATGGCCTGAATATTATCAATCAGTACAATATTCACAGAGACTTATTCAATAATGAGCTTCAAGACAATTGCTTAAAAGATCTNGAACTAGCTGCTTCTTTCTCTTAAATTCCTGTTTAAATACACTTAAAATACCTTTTTAAATAAGTACACTTACATGTAGAATGCAGTGTTCCACACTTCTGTTTCTATACTCAGTAAAGCAGGATGATGCAATATAAATGTGGTCAGTGGAGGAAGTCTGGCACTATTAAATAGTTTGTTAGAACTGGACAAAAAAGAAGGAAACGGTTTATATAAGCCTGTGATTACTTTGGTTTGTAAGAAACATAGAATACAGTCCTGATGTCTCTGTTTTGTGAAATAAATGCATATAAACTAATCCTGAATTTAACAGTCATTGTCAGATGCAGCCATGGCATTACCTGAGAAAGTACAGGGTAATTTCTGTTCTCTAACAGCATTGTCTGTGCCAGATGGGATTTTATTTTTCTTAGTACTGCACCATGGCAGGAAAATGTGGACCCAAATCTGTAATAGCTAAAACTACCTCCAGGGACTCCTGTGCCAGACTGTCTGAAGCACTCAGAAGTATCTTTTTTTACTTCTGGAATGTCCATAGTCATTAACATATTTGGGATAAATAAGAGAGTGAAAAAATGCTGAAATAACTGGACTAATTCTGCATAGAATTTTAAGAATCTGTGGGAATCAAAACAGAGCAATTGCAGGGGATTTCAATAGTAACAAAGAAAACTGAAGTTTACTGCAGTTCAGAAAAGATGAATGTTTTGGTCATATTTTAGGAGGGACAAAAAGGAAAGATGAAGAAAGAAAGTAGGCTTGATTCTTATCTCACTGCTCAGTCATGCTTTGACTTGGGTTTAAGTGCACTGTCCTTGGTAATACTTGGATGTTTTGCCAGAATGACCATACTTTTACCTGAGTCATGCTGGCCAGCTTCCCTGGAGTCAGGAAAGATGACTGAGTCACTCTATCTTTTTCCCTACCCCTGGCTTGTGCCAGCTGAGATTTTATCAGACCCAAGCACCTGGTGCTTACCACACCTGAATTAAATGTGTCCGTGTCACTCTGACATAGTCACTAATCATTACCTATCTGATAAGCCATGTCACGGGCTAAACCAGAAGTTAACTTCTACCACTACTATATGAAACAAGAAATTTATTTAACCTCATGACTTTTTCTTTAAATCAAAATGTTCGAGAATTTTCCTGACTTAAATTATACTGTGTACCTTCCAGGAGCTGGATTCTCAAACACTGTCCAGCAGAAGTACAGGCTGATTCTGTGTGACCCTTTATGGCAGGATATCATCAAATGGATTTGTAGTCAAGCTGAAATCTGAATTTGAAGTTTTCTTCAGCTTGCCCAGAGAAGTTGTGGGTGTTCCATCACTGGATATATTCAATACCAGGTTGGATAGGGCCTTGCACAACCTGGTCTGGTGGGAGGGATTGGAACTAGATGAACGCTAAGGTCCTTTCTGACCCAAACCATTCTATGATTCCATGATTCCCACTAGCTGGCTGGCTATGTATGGTTCATTTAAACTGATTATGGAAACAAATCCCAATATAAAAGGTCCATGTCTTCTCTCAGGTCTTGCATATAGTTGTGCTTCCTATAGCATTACTAAGCATGGAAAGAGCATTATCTCATGTTTGTAGCTATACTGAGGGGAATGGGAGAACTCAGATTAAAAACATGTCACAGAATATCAGGAGTCTTAGTGTATTGGTACAACTGTCTACCTTAAATGGGAAAAGCTGAGCAAAGATGGGGTTTACATTGAATGAGATCCCAAGTAACAGTATTTTTCTAGGTTTATGTTGCTGGCACAAGTATCCTAGAATTTGGCAAACAAAAAGATGAAAAAAATTAGTATGTATAAGGGTTATGTAAGGATACTGACTGCAGGGGGATTATTCTGGTTGTAGATTGGCATAGAGAGAATTGGGACCATGCGTTCCCTTGCAGTTTCCCTGTATCAATTCCCTCACCTTTTGTCCCTGTGTAGATACATAATGTCACTGTCATGACTAGTTTTCCTGCAGGTGCAGCACAGGCTCACAGCTAAAATGTGTTTCTGTTTTATGCCTGCACAGCAGCCACTCAGCTAGGTGTGCGACTCATCACATTTGTATTCATGATATGGGTTGTAAGCACAAAAAATGCTGGAGTAAATTGTTCAGGTGTCACCTATGCCCATAAAATAATGGTCACCCTTTGAAAATAAACTCATGGAAAGCAGGCTATGTATAGTAAGCCAATTCTTTGATGGATGTTAGCTGCAGGGAGAGGATAAAACAGGCCCTTACCTGTAACTGCATAGGGTAATCATTTCTGTAAGTGAAACTTAATACTGTAATCGCACAAAGACTTGAACACTGTGAAGGCAAAATCAAAATGCTAGCAGATAAGTTGTCCTCCAGTTTATTAGGGTTCCTTCCCAGGAGGGCTACATTCAATTATGTTTTTCAGTGGTTTGCCAAAAGAGCTTCACAGTAAGCCAACTGAGTTTGCATTCAGATTTTCTACTTGAAGTTACGAATGTCTTGCTTTTCAAAGCTTTCCAGCTGACCTGAAGTAGCGTGCCAACAGTACTACAGCTAATTGAATATATATCTCATTTTTCACTTCTGCAGCTTTACAGACCCTTTCCGTATTAAAAAAGGTGAGTGTTTGCACAGGATCAGATAGGAAAATTTAGCAGCAGGAAAATCTCTATGACAAGACATTGTCTTACTCTTTTGTTTTCAAGTTTGGCAGCTGGGGACTTTGTTAACTTGTATTTATCTTGCGCTTACATAATAATTGGGAAATGACTACTTATCTTTGGTAGAAGTATCCTGCAGTTAAATAGACCAAACTCCTATTTGCCTCAGGGCTGTGCTCTGTTCTGTGTTTATAGTGCCATTTTTATATATATCTCTATAAAATTTGAAGACAGATCTGTAATGATCATCAGTAAAGTACAACTCTGCAAGGATTGAGGAAGGTAAAAATTTCAGATAATCTGTGATATAAAGGGACTGTTTATACTAATTAATTGGTGCACATTCCTTAGATTCTGACATTCAGTGCTGTTTGAGTTCTAAATGAGGGACACCATTTTGTGTTACACTGTTTCTTTCCACTAAAGAAAATGATCACTTACAGACATTTAGGAAGTGAACCTGGAAAATTTTCTGTGCATCCCAGAAAGACACTGAATATTAGCATTATGTTCAATGTTCCTTTGCAATTCATAGTCCCTTGACCCACCCTGCTCATACAAACAGCCGTAGCAAAAGTGTCCATAACGCCAGCTACATGTTCAATTTGGGCTGAGGTACTGCATAGGCCTGAACATTAAATGAACTTATTGAGGTAGAACAATATTGCTGTTCAATAAAGTTTATTGAAGTAGAAAATAAGCCAAATCTCAGCTTTTTTTTTCAGAATGACTCTAAATGTAAGCTAATTCCTGTACAAAACATGCAATATTGGCTCCCAGCTTTCATTTCCCAGTTCTTATAGATTTTATATACTCTAAGTGACTTTTTTAGCTTTTTATTTCCTAAAAACTAAAGAATCTTTAACAAAAAAGAGGTAAAAGAATTAAGTATTATTGCTGTAATACTAAATGTTATGTATTATTAACCTAGCATTCTGCTACACTGGGTTGGTTATACAAATGCCCCCAAAAGATCAGTGTCCCTTTTATTCAATGGTCTTATTGTATGTCCCAGGAGAAATGCTTTGATCCCTGAGGAACTTGTTTTCTGACTGTGCCCCCCAACTCACTATTGGTGCACTATACAGATATTTGGAGATAATGAATGAACAGAAGCATGATCAAAGAGGAAGGAATGATCTAAGACTGCACTAAGTAGGAGATTAGGTCTTTGAAGAGACTGAGAATGCTAAAAGGTGTCTGTGATGTGTTCAAAAGAGCATGTGAGCTCAGCGTCTTTGAAAGGAGAGGAAAGAGGCAGTGAAAATGCTAGTTGTGATTCTGTCACTGTATTGCATTTCTGGTCAGTGAAGCAGTTGAGCAAACAGTCTGACAGCGTTCCCTGCCATAATACCCTAGACTTGACTAGTTGTTTCTAGTTTTGATGAAGAAACCCAAGGCCAAATGCTCTGAGCTGCGCCAGGTCTACAGCTTTGGATCTTCCTGCCTCAAAGCAGCTGTGACGGAGGATCTAGGTAGGGCTGCCTAAAAGTAGGGTCATTCTTCTGCCCCATTGCTACAGGAAGCAGGGGCAATGTTGTTGGGGATGCCCTGCTGAGTGTCAGCAAACAAATTCCCAGAGGAAATTTCATGGCTGACTACAAACCCCAGCTCTAGAAGCAGCTTCGTATTGCTCTGATGCTGCTCTTCCAAAGAGTGTCTGGTAGACACTGAACATATTACTGCTTAGAGGGGACCATTCAGCTAAGCAGAGAGTGGCTTACAAGTGTGAAGTTAAGATATTTCATTTTCTAACCCTTTTTTAATGATTTGTTTGTGAGTCAGCACCAGTGGTGGCATCAATGATTAAAATACATTGAAACACAATTTTATATTAACTGCAGCTGTAATGGCAACAAAAGGTCACAAGACATTTTCCTTTGATTCCTTTCAGCTTTTCAAGAGTTTGTGGAGAATGGAAGTTAGAGTTTGATGGACTGTTTTGTTGGCCTTGCAAAAGTAATGTCTGTTGAGTCCAGTCTTTCTCTACTAAAAACTAGATAAATGCTTGGATTTTGGAAGTCACTGTTAACTTACATTTTAAGGCAGGTCAAATGTTGTGTGTTCATGACTAAACAGCATAATTTATGAAATACAGTAATTGTTTCGTTTGTTCTTTATTTTCTTGTGGTTACAGACATGCTGTTGTAAGGGACTCTCTCAGCCAACCTCCACTATCCAAGGGACAGATTTGTAGACAACTGCTCACATTTGATGAGTCATATTGAGTGAAGACCAGTATGTGCTGGTCTGGGTATATCACAGAGTATGTACTGAAGCCTATCTACTGGCTGCAGAAGAAAAGGTACTTATAACTATAGCAGTACTATTGCTAAAGTAGATAAAAGGGTCATGTCAGATTCAAAGCAATTTCTGGGCAGGCTCAGATGACTTTTTGGCGTCTAATTCAGACTTCAATATGTCTGAAGCAGTAAACATGTAGTGGGACATTCTGGAAGTCAGCTGGACTACGGAAATATCTGTGTTCTTACTTAAGTATTTGCTTTGCAAACGATCTCTGTGTCCACAGTTGGGAGGTGTTCCTGTCAGCTCACATAGATGACTTGCAAATTCTACTTTTCTCTGTCCACTTCACTCTCCAAGACAGAGGCTGCGCTCTGCAACCAAGAACAAATTTTTTTGCAAACGTTTTCTTTGCATGTCTTTTCTGAAAACAAAGAGGCATTTTCTGGATACCTGCAGACTTGTCTCATACACTGTTCAGGAGGTATTTGCACCCATAGTGACAGAAAGATGTTCCCTCTTAAAGGAAAAATCACAAGTTGTCTAGGGAGGCTTTTGGGACCTCAGCTCTTTCTTGGATTGGGTATGTCAGTTTAGAACAACCTGTGGTTTGCCATTATATTGCTAGGAGGAGAAATAATCTTTAAAAATATCCTACATCTTTGCCTCAGAATTTTTCCAGTAATGAAAACATTAGGTAAGACTGAAGTGTAGGTAAGACTGGGTTAGGAATCGGGAACCTGGAACGTTATTACAGCTGAACTGATCTTCTCGGCCGTTCTCACTACATTTTGCAGTGTTTCTCTGCTGAATGCTAATAACCTCTAACGATCACCTAATATTGAGGATGTTCAGCAAAGCAGCACTGCTAATTTGAATAGTGGATATTCCTGTGGCAGGGCCTGGATGGGTAGTGCATAAGCACCAGAATGAGCAATTTATGTGTTCAAGTGAGCATGGAGAAGAGGAAAGACCAGGTCACCAGGCAGTGGCAGTGGGGCACACAGGAAAGGAAACTTCAAAGGTGGAGGGTGAAATTTTGTTGGAGATTGTTTCTAATAGGCATTTCTATCAATAGATTATTGTTAATAATGAGTTCTAGCAAGAGATCTTCAGTAGTTGTATGATCAATTGCCTCTGATATCAGCAATGAAAAAAAAAAGAAAATAGAGATTTTTTTTTTCCACTCCCAAATACAGTGTTTCTTAGGTCTGCATGATGACACTCTCTAAAGACTTGGGCTTTAGTTCTGTGTTCAGGTATAATATTCTCATATGTTCCAACATACTGTGACAAATAGTATAAACATACATGTTAAACAATCCTATGTCATGGACAAAGCAAGCCTGTTACAATGGGCTGGGATGGGAGATGACACTGATTTACACATATGCCTAGTGTATTACATGCAGTATTCGATTACATGTGAACAACTCACTTGTGACCAGAACACTGCAAGCTTTGTTCAGATAAATTACCTTTTCTTTTTTCTTTTCTTTTCTTTTCTTTTCTTTTCTTTTCTTTTCTTTTCTTTTCTTTTCTTTTCTTTTCTTTTCTCTTTTTTGCCTTTTTTTGCTCACCTTTCATCAATTTCAATATATTTCAAATCTAATTACTATGATACCTTTCAACAGTCCAGGTACTGAATAGGAAACATAATTCAGATTAGAGACTCAAGATAGGAATCAGAAAAATATAACCATAGTCAGTCTGTTAAAATATTTTGGTTATGGGTAATTAGAGTGCGGTAGAATATAATCCTTGTACAGTCAAATAGTGTACCCAAGAGGCGGTCTATGTTCCTGCTTTTGGTATATTGTGCCAGGAGTTTTATTTCCCTATCCTTCAAGAGCATTCATTTCATACATACATTTCACAGAATATGTTCTGGAATTATCTGTAGGGTATTTGAGGCATTCTGCCTTCCATATAGAGAAGTCTGGCTGCACTAAGTGGTGAACATGAATAACAGTGCTGGAAGCCTGATCTGGAGGAGTCTGTGGTGCAGACTTAAGAATGAACATGTCTGATGACAGTCAGTGGCCATTATATGATGTCACAGAAAAGAAGAGATGAGAATGTCCTCTGCCGGTAAAAGAATAGTTTTTACCTTGTCAAGCCATGCAGCTCATCAGGACACAGTGTGTGTTCTCATTCAGCTGGAGGCAAGAGCTGTTGAGAGAAGTAATATCATGTACTAAACCAACTGTTATATCCTGAAAAAAAAAAAGGACAAGCTTTTGGGATCAGTGTCTGTTCATCAGATATGACAAGAAGTATCAAAATCCAAGATAAGTACACCTGAAAATCCTGTTCTCAAGGGTTGCATGAAGGGTAGCTCTAAAACTTGTATAATCACTTGAATGCCTTGAAGCTGGTTATGCCTTGATGATATAGAGCAAAATGATTTAACCTTGAGGATTTTTCAATAGACGTATTTCACCATCACATAACCTTCCTCTCTTATTCCCCAAGAAAATCAAGATGTTAAACATTTCAAAGCAAAAGGACTTAATTTCTTAATATGCAGAGACTTTGGAATATGTATAGACTGGAAGCTCTTCAAAGTATTCAGTTATTTACTGCTTACCCATATGGCACATGCCACTTACAAGCATTTATAAAGCCAAGATTTGTATTTGAAAAACATATGTTGTGGGTTAGCTACAAGCTTGAATTTCAAGCAAAATATAAGAAATATAAGAAAAAGAGGAACTACATATTAAGGGATGGTGGATAACAACTTGAAAGGAGGAAGGCAAATCAGTCTTTTCTTTAACGTGGTGTAAATTACAATAATCACTATAATGCTGTCATGATCTGAAGACATTAGATGAATTATAATTTCTTTTCTTCTGCTGGTGCTGTCAAACTGCACACATTTCAATATGTGACCTTGATCTCATTGTACATTAGCAAGGAGTAAAAGAGCTGGGAGAAACATTTAGTGTCCTTTAATGTTACCTAGGCAGACCAACTTTCCCATTTCCCATGTGCACATTTGGAACAGGCCATCAAGAGAAAAACATCCATAGAGCTGTAAATTCCCTGAGAGTTATACTGATGGTCTCTTGACACAAGCATGCTCAGTGTCTGCACACAAGCTACCTATAGGCAAACTTTCTACTGAAGGAACATTGCCTATCAGAAATTGCAAATCCCTTACTTGTATGAATACGGTGGTGTCACCCAACACTGTATCTTCACCAGACATTCCTGACCATATTCTTCCTAAGTCAGAGTGTAAACTACCCAAAGACATTTGTATAACAACAGTGACTCACAGTATTTCTCCAGCAAACCAGACCGCTGGTCACAATGACAATTCTTAACTGAATGGAGCCAAAGTGCATGCAAACAATCCCCAATACTTACCACTGTGGGACAGAGGTGTGATGCCACTATGTTACCTGCTTTTGAGATGTTGAAGTATTCTTCATCTTATCTCCATATTTCCTGGTTTGGAGAAGTGAGGATTTTAGTGAACAGATATACTGAAGTAGCACAAGCTACCTGTGACTCTTTTTTTCTCTTTGAACCACCTATATAGGTAATGCAGAGTGGCCTCTAATTCCTTTAGTTCATTTCAGTTTATTTGCTGGATTCCAATATGGATATTTTGTCCTGTGAGATCACCAAGGCTGGGAATGTGACTCAGGCTAGCATGATCTTTCATATTCTTTACTTTTCACAGAGAAGAAAAAAAACCCTGAAATACTGTAGTGGTGGAAAAAATATGCTTCTTGTCTGCATTTGATCTTTTGTAGCTGTCCTTGTACGACAGAAGAAGATGCAATTCGTTTCACACTCACACCCCCAGCCTCCCATCAGTTTTTTCTATCTGTTAAAACAGTAAATCTTCATCACTCACTCTGCACTGAAGTTAAGGTCAATTACAATCTGACTATTCATGTCTGTGCAGCCCTTTGAAAATATTGAGTGCTGTAAGTGCTGAGTGATTCCACAGTCATTTTTATGAACACAGTCTTTTCTGCTGATTTATAAACATCACATTTCTGTTGCTCCTAGTGAATGAAATACAATGTTTTGCAGAAGCTGTAAGTGAAAAAAAGACATGTGCTACCACAAGGAGTATTAATGCTTGAAAATATATAGGATGAAGTAAAATGATACGCTTTTGTGGGTTTGTGTTTTGTTTTGTTTTGTTTTTTTTTTATGTTTTATCATGTGCCTTCCCTTGAAATAAATGAAATTCCATTCTGGATTGAACTTGTGAACACAACACTTGTAAAATTTATTCGATTTTCTGTATGAAATTTGTTTGAAGATTACTTAGTTCACCTTACTCCTGATTTTTTTTCTCTATCAGCTAATCTTGATCATCATGTCTTTACAGAATCATGTTTGTCGTGGGGGTGTGAAAACGTACTAAGATGCTTCCCCTTGTTACTTGTTTCAGAGCCCTAACCAAGGATCTACTTGCTGCGAAAATGAGTGGAATGCACTTCGCTTCAGGTAAAGGCATCACTATAATTTATTAAGCAAGAAAATAGTTTAGCTAATTAGTAAAATCTAGTGAAGAATCAACTAAGTTAAACGAGATTCAGTTGATGCCAAGGTCTTATTACTTGCTACAAGGCAATTAATAAAAAATAAGTGAATGTAGCAAAAAAAAAAATAAACAAACCAATGTGATTATCTTATGAGTAAATTTGTGTGCAGCTAACATAAGTGATATGATTACAATATTTGTACACACGAACCAATAGGCAATAGAATGATTTTTGGCTGAGGGTATTATCTTTTATGGGGATTGTGAATGGGGCAGAAGGAAGGGATTATGAGCAGACATCCCATCCAGTCATGAGGTTCAGGATAGACCCTCTTTCCCTCCGAAGTCCTTTGGAGAATAAGGTAAAATCTACCTCTAGACCCAGACCTGGTCGACAGTTTATGTCTAAGGACATGGGGGAAAGGATAGGATATGAGGTATTGAAGTTTGTGTAATGCTTAGTGTAACACAGCACCTTAAAGTAAACGATAGCAGCAAATCATTAACAATTATATATCAAAACTAAATCAGAATAAACACTTGTTTATGATAAATGCAATAATTTCTATAAGATCTAAAATGTGAATCACACACAGAGAGCTATATATATACACATATATAGAGGTTAACCTGTGAATAAAATGGAATTATTTCACAGATTGAAAATTAAATTTTTCAGCCTGTGATCTCCAGGATTTTTGTAAGAAAGTCCTGTAGATCAGAATTACTCACATATCCCTTTGTTGGTCTTTAGCAGATGGACAGTGTCTCTCCCTTCATCAGTCTTTAGCAGACGGATGGTGTAGCCTGAGAGGGGTCCCAGCTCAGGGGGAGGTGTGAGACTCAGTCCTGCCAAGACCCTGCAGAGCTCCAATGGGTCTTGCTTAGGATCAGTATTTATAGGATTGTGAGATTATTGACTTTGGGCAAAACTAGGCTGGTAATTTTCCACTGCAACCAACAATCTCCTGGGGGGGGAGTGTGGTCCCTGCTTAGCCCCCTCTATTTGGAGTATTCCAGAGCAATGGATGTATTTGGGGGAGGCACAAATGCTCTCTTTCACTGACTCACTCTCCAGACCTTAATCAGGAGAGATTGGGTTGGTTCCAGGCATCACACAAGGTCAAAGTACATCAGAAACCAAAACTGCTTCAGTTTTGCGAGGCTGTACACCAAGATGAAGTGCGCTGGAAACCAGTTTCCCACCCTGCTGCTCTCTTCAGGCCTAGGCAGTGCCTAACAAAGAGCACCAACGCCAGTTGCAACGCAGCCCAGGAGCCTCCTGTGGCATGGCTTGCGAGAGACCCCCTGCAGAAACACCCAGGGCAGGGGATCTGGCTGTACCCCTACAATGCTCTAATAACCTTATTTATGGACAGACTTTTTCCTTAAGGAGGACAGTGGGGACTACAAGTCCAGTCTGATTACCTGGCCTGTACAATTTAACCTCAGATTATTGTCTTGGACTTAGTCAGCTTCCCATCCCCCCTCACCTCCGTTTTCATAGTTTGAAAAGCTGGAAGGCTGCTGTGTCATTTTTAACCAGGAGAGTTAGGGTATAATCTGAAAATTTATCACATTCCCTCATCTCATACCTGTGTGGAATTCAGATGAAATTGGACCTGGATCTAAAGTCGGTGTGTTTTTATTTTTACACAGCTGAAAGGGTCTTGAAAAATAAAACCAGCAAATAAACTTAGCATGGCAGGTCTGCTTAATGTATGTCAGAACATAGCTAAGAAATAAAAAAGCTTTGAGTATTAAATCAATAATGGCTTTTTCCTAGCCAGTAATCATAAGGCAGGATGAAACATTAAGTATCTCTTTCAGGGACAGATACAATTCATTCTGTACATCATCCATTTTTTTAACTGACATTAAAAAAAATCATTGCACAAGACATACACAGAATACCTATAAGCACTCGAGTCTATAAAACTTACATCACAATAACCTAATTAGCAATTTGGAAGCTATTGAAACAGTTAAGACAAAAATGATACATGCACAGAGGGAAATTTATGTGTGTGGTAGTGGACATAGAGGGTTGGAATTCCATTATTGACTAATTCACAAAAGTCCTGGGAAGTTGTGTCTGTTTTTGGAGCCAAGTGCTTTAAAGAAGTTGTCTGCTTTTCCTGACTCTAAACCTTTCATCTTTGGTTAAGTTTTACATTACTTTAAAAGTGTTAACAGGCTAGCAACAATATTGTCTAGAATAATTTTAGATCTCTAAATCCTGGGGGGTTTTGTACAATTATCCATGTATTGATGGAGAACTACAATGGAACAAATCTGAAAAACAGTACCAGGTAAATAGAAGGCAAATGTTGTGTATGGCGGAGCTTTGCAGGTCAGGAATCCCATTCGCTATCATGACATTTTTGTACCACTCTTAGTTACTATGAAATGACAAGGATGAACTAAGAACAGTAATAGACAAATGTTTTTGGTATAGATTTCTTTTAAACATTCTAAATACTGCAGCAAGCCATAATTAATTCCCAGCATATGTTAAATTAATTCAAATTAGCATGAATGTGTTTGGAGAAGTAGAATTTAAGGATAGAGTTAAGCAAATGTCCAGATGCAAAATGAAGAAAACCTCTTTGGGCAGGTAAACCACATCAGTTATCATATATTTACACTACAAATAATATAATTTCCCAGAGAAGACTGGAAAAAACATTTGTATTTCCACTGACCACAATAGGTCCAGAATAGAATAAAAGGAGAAGATTTAGCATGTGCTTTGCTTATCGTTAATTGTTATTCCAACAAGCAGGGAGAGTGAAAACCATATAAAGCAAATGCTCAGTTCTGCCAGAGGATTGTGTGCCTGAGTCTGCCTCCATCCAATTACTTGGAAGATATCCTAGGAGAAAATCCCAAGCTGACACCAGGGGACTAGAGTTCAGATGGTTCTATTTTCATTTCTGGTTATTAAATGTTTAATACTTTATCTGTTAGGGAAAAAAAGGAAAAAGAAAGATAATAATAGTAATAATAATTTCTTTTTCTAAACCTTGGAGTCCAGTATAAAGTACTGCTTAAAATATTAATTACTGCTTGTTGAGCATTCTATTCAATTACAAACAACATACCTACTTCACAGCATGCCGGTTACTCAAAGCGTACCACAGGGCTCTCAAGTCCTTGTCTACAACCTGGGCGTGGAAAAATTTCTGGCCATTGCTAGCTTGCCTCTTTCGAAAACAGAGCTTATAACTCTGAAATCAGTGATACCTGGGATAGAAATCCTTTCTCAATCAACAGCCCCATGAAATAAAGAGAATTGCTTTCAAACAGGGTGGGGAAGATGAGAAAGGCACACTACCCAAACAGGCATATTCTCATCTCTGGACTACTACTGGTCTTGCCTTTCTGTACCTACTGCAATACACTAACAAAGCTGGATCCTGGTGCAAAAGACCAGTCTCTGATTTCCTGACCCCAGATGTGCTTCTGGTAAGCTCCCCAAAATTAATATCACTGTCACTTGATAATAGGACAATAGTCCTATTACTAATAAATAATATTTATTATTTTTTTTTCCAGTGGTTTATGTTGTAATTTTTCCTCAAAACAGCAACATACTGTAATTTTGGTATCTACCCAGGAAATGGTCAGGTATCATGGGATGTGAGTGTAAACACATTAAAGTTGGGACATTTGTGCTTACAGACCAAATAGGAGTTAAGATCTGGAAACCCATGGGCTTTCTACTTCAGTCTCAAGTGAACTACTGGATATGAAAAATACACAAAAAAATAGACCATATTAACTCTGCAGAAAACAGTGCTTTGTCCTAAATTGCTATGTAACTTTTTTGACCTCTTCTTTTCTTCAGCAAAGTACATGGAAGTTTTACCATTGATTTCAGTGGCAGCCAGATCAAGCCCTTTGAGATGAAATTTGTCATTACATGCAAGCACTGCCACAAAGGGTAAGTGCACTTTCATCCTTTCATTGTTGAAAATCCATACTTTATTTGATGATTGTCTTTTAACAAAATCACTCTTCTGTGACCTTGCTGTGATGCATGTACATTTCTAATTTATTAAGAACCTCAAAGGGCAGGTAAATTGGCTGTGATTTTTCAAAAACCTCTTCCATTTCATTCTGAAACCTGACTGCATTTTGCAATGTAACAGACTGTATAAGCTGACATGAAAAAGCTAACCTTTGTAAAAGATTTTTTTTTACTTTGCATAGAATATAGTAAGGGGGAGTGGGAGAGGGGTGAGAAAAAAGAAACCCAAAGTGATGTGTATGAATCCTTCTGAAAAGACAGCAGCTTTTCTTGTCTCTCTCACACGTTCAGCTTTTTTAAAGAATTAAATAGAAATGTTATTCTATTTTAGCAATGTCTTTAAAAATATTTTTCCACTTTCAGAAGAAAGAGAAGCAACTTTTTTTTTTTTTTAAACAAAGCCCATACAATTACAAACTTTTCTTGTACCAGAGCTGTAAAATGTTTCACCTTTAGATTCGTGTTTGCAAAACATTATTGGTGAATAGCAGATTTTGGGATTGCTTTGTGAAAACTCACCATAGAAAAAATGTATTCATATGTTGCTCATTCTGTCACAGCGTTTGTTCTTTGTTTTCTGTTATCTATTTATTTCTCTCTGTTTATGATATGATCTCAGTTTGAAATAGCAATTGTAAACATAAACACCAAGACAATATCTACAGGGCATTAGAAAGAAACATTTTCCATAATGACCTTCTCTATTGTGCTCTTATTCAAACAGAAGTTCTAGCAATTATCTAACTGTATCATTGGCTCATAATATTAACAACAATGACTTTTGTTTGTTTTACTAGCACAGTTCTGTCCTGACCCATTCCCTCCTCCATTTTAATAGCAGCCATCAGTAACACCAAATGGTAACCCTCAACTGACAATTTAATCACTCATTTTCCTCTTTTCCCTGTTGTTTAAATTATTCATAAGAACACAAGGTAATAAGTGCATTTATTTTTTCAAATTACTTGTAAAAGTCTGACAATCTTCATTGATGAACTCTGAACCACTTCTTTGTTCAAGAACAAAGCAAAAAGCAAGACCCACAATTGTCCACTGCCTGCCCTTTTTATCACAGCATGGGACAGCTGAAAAGGGAAAGTGGAATTATATTTTTAAGATATTGTTTCAGTACCAAAATAACTCTGAGATCTATTTGGGAAGATTGAAATATCCTTTGGTATGGGCATACCAGAGCATTTTTTTGACTGTTCCTGCCTTTAGCCAGTGTTCCTTTGTGTGTTCCTGGGGACCTTGATGGACCATCTATATCTAGCAATGCTGGGGGAAGACCTCACACTCACTGTCCGTGACTGTCCACCAGTTGGAGGTACAACCCTCACAGGCTTGCTGCTGGACAGGATTGTATGAGCACTTCCAAATCAGTCTTGAACAATGTCATCCGCCCTAGTTCATAGTTTAATTAAGTCAACCCTGACTGGTTTTGCCTGGAATAGAATAGAGATCCCTTGGATGATCCCTTCCTTGCTGGTAATGCTGGGAGGTTAACCTCTGACAGAGGTCAGAGTCAAAGAGGACAGGAGCAGTACCGTTTTCAGATGTCAAATGTTTTGGAAAATTAATGTGTGCCTGTGGCTTTACAGAATCTTTGGGAGCATTTAGACCCACATTTAGATCAACAGTGGGAGGACTTTGGAGAGCAGTTGTTGACAAACAGTGTAAAATTAGGCCCAGTAGAGAAGAGGTATGTGAAGTATTCTAACTTTTCGTATAAAACATCGTGCGTCCTTGAAATAGAGTATCCTATAGAGGCCATTAAGCAGTATGTGAGCCATAAATCTCTTTGTACTCATTCAACAAAACAATAGTGCTTTCACAGAGGCAGGGACAGGGGGATTTGTGTACTCTAAAATGTCTGAAAATGCAATATTCTTTTCAGGCATGGCTTGTATTTGGTACTGACAGGGGAAGAATTTGATGTGTGCTGTTAATAAACCATCATGCCCTATTTTTCATTCCAAAAGAGGAAAAATGTTTCTTTTGTTGCTCAGAATACAGAAATGACTGGGTTGATCCCACATGTTTCCCCTATTGAGAAGTACTTTATACTAAGTAGTAGTATTAGAAGGCAAAATGCATTTTGGGACTACTCTCACTGTGCTCACAAGAAACTGAGCAAAATATGCATCACATGCAATGGGATAGAATTACGAATGCAATCTGCTGGACACACATTATAACAACAGTAACTTCATACCCCATATTGGTTTCATTCTAAAATGAATTTGAAAAAGATTATAAACTTACTCCATCTTCAGAGAAATATGTAACAATTTATAAATCTGTCTTGAAATGATGATGAGTTGAACTTTCATCCCACCAGGAAATGTTGGGTAGGTTCATATGTGTTTCTCTTTCAATATTTTTCTTGTCACAGCCTTGTAAATTCAAAATAGAGTTAAAAAAATGGACTTGGCAAACACACTGGCAAGTATGCAAACAAACCTATACAAGCCTATTTCAGATTGTGTCACCTTCTCTGGATCAAAATACACTAGAAAAATGAAAGAGCTTACTGATTTGTTTTAGGTTCAGTATTTAGTGTTGAGGTACTTGCCTGTACTTTCAGAACCTTTGTAAGCACTTCACCGGCTCAATTTGACTTTCTGTTAGTGAAATATATCAACAGAATCTATTAAAGCCAAGTAAGCATTTCACAAATAACCTCACCTTTCAGAAAAAAAATCCATATTCCTTGCAGTATGTATGCTGTGGTACTTCTACAGTTGAGACAAAACTTTTCCATCTGTTTAAAAAAATAGCATTGTAAGTCTGTGGTTGTTTTTGCATGACCTTGGACCTTTCTTTAATTGTTTAACCAGCTAATAAAAGCACTCAGAAACTCTGACCAACCCCCAGCTGAATGAACTTCCATCATCAAATCAGGTGGCATTAGTACCTGCGTAGGATTTCCCTATGGTTTTGCACACATTTTAATCAGATAACTCACCATTTCTTTTTTGCCTGAAGGGATCAATAAAGGAAGAAAGAACAGAAAAAAACAGAACAAAACACAACAAATTTCTGGGGAAGCTGCATGTTAAATCTTCATTTTGTGAAGTAATCTCATGGTCAGAGACTACTTTATGGATGCTAATTGTTTTTTAGGTTGCTGCAGTCATATCTTGAATACATTATAGCTTGCAGAAACCAATAAAAACACATTTGTGCCAGTACATCCTGAAATTACATTCTGTAGCTTAAAGGCAGGGGGAGGAGTAGAGAAAAACAATGCAGTTTCTTTCATTGCTTCTAAACCTTTTCCATGAAGCTGCAAATAAAACTGACCAGCCAGAACCAAAGAACTGGGTATATTCCTTGGCTCCCCCTAAATCTTTCTGCGGTTGCAATATAGCTAATAAAAATGGCATTCTGTAATCTATTACATGGCCATGTTTAGTTCATTAAAGACCCCTCTGCTACAGACATATTTTAGACTAATATTCTGAGCTAGGATCTGGAAACTATTAATGCTACTCATATTGTTTAGCTTTTGACAGACTGCTACACTTCAGTGATACAGTCTGAAGTGAAGCTACATTGAACTCAAGTAATGAAAAAAAGCCAAACAGTATATAGCATCAGAAGGAACAAAATATAGTGTAGTAGTTTGACAGGCTTGAAGGTGACTTTTTCCAACCCACTGAATATCAGGTTCATGCCCTGAAATGAAGTTTGGTGAGATTCATTACAGTTCTTTCTGTCACTAGACTATTAAAAACCCAAATGCATCATTAACTCACAAGTGGACTTTACCATTTGGCAATAAGGGATTGACATGACTCCACTGACACACCCATCGGCAAGAATAGTATGGACTTTTGCTGCATGAAGATGTAATTGCTTTTATATTCGAGATAAAAGGACTTATTTTCATACATTTAGTAGCCTTTTGTACATTTTACAATGAAAAAATGGCCTCTATATAAAGGACCTTGTCTGGATTTCCTTAGGGAATAGAGGACACACTGCATTTCTCCTTAGAGGTCTTAAAATATAGGAACACATAAGCATACCCACTCTTGCTAATAGAAGCACAGCTTTTGAATGTAATATCTCAAACTATATAGATGTTGACCAACATTCACCTTAGCTTTCAGTTATATACATGGAAAACAGGTGAAAAAGGCTAGTACAGTGAGGCATTTATTATTCCAGAATACGCCTTGGCTGTAGTGATCCTTACCGTAAGTTACCAAATACCAAAAATAATACTAGAACAGCTTCAGATGTCTCCAGGCTATTCATTTGGTGAACAAGGGACAAGAGTATTTTGGAAGGTGTGGATAATTGGTGAGGTCTGTCTTTCTCTACTAAGTAAATCCCCCCTTTTCAGCCGTCCTAATTTACCACATTGCTTGATATCTGACAGAGTGGCTGTTTGATGTTACTTTTGAGGTGAGCCAAGAAAGCTGCTTTGGCTCACTGGGGCATTATCTTTATCAATAAAAAATTGCCAATAAACCTCATAAGAAAGGCTGAGGATTTACAGGAATTTCAGCTTGAATAATCTTGCTATCGACCTTCCATCCACCCCAGATGTTTCCTTGGCAAAGAGGAGAGGCCAGGGCAGATGCCTTCAGAACTGTGCCAAACACCAAAGGTTCAGTTTGAGATGGTGCAAAAGGTGATGCTTCTTTTCCCTATTTTTCCAGGAAACTCCACCATTAGGGGCCACAACTCCTGTTCGAGTCCATAGGTGACCCCTCCAGGATATCCTGCTGACACTTTGTTGAAGCAGAGCAAATAGACATGTAACCCCAAGCCAGCCTGGAAAGGAAGGGGGTAGATGTTGGGGAGTATGGGAGCGTGTTTATGTTTGGATCAGATAGCTGACATGCAGAGATTAGTCATTTTGATACTGTTGGAGCTTAGGAACATTGTTAAAGACTTTGTTACAGCACACATGTATGAACACGTGTGTAATGGTATGTACCATTGTTTCACAGTGTGATAAAATTTTAGATCATAATATGTAGGCAAACGTCTTAAATGCCTCATACTAGTAATGAATCAGGTAAAAAATAATTATACAGTTACCTAATAAATAGATTTCAAATCTATTCAAAACTGCTAGAATACTAGCATAGAGCAAAATTGCAATGAGTGAAGAAGGGTGGCTGCTTTTGGTGATATACCTTTAATAAAAATTCAAGATTAGCAGGGAGTTTCCTTACCAATATCTGATTATCAGAAAACTTTCTGACAACTTTGATAAAAACTCCACAAGCTCAGTTAAGCTTGAACTACCCTTGTGCCCTATGACAGGGTCTCTCCAGCAGTAATGTGCAAACACTGTCTGCAGATGTGTGGGATGCATTCTGTAATAAAAAAAGAACACAACTTTACTGCCATTTGTTAATCACCTGTATGGTCATGGATACGTTAACAACTGCAGCATCAGTAGTAATTGCAACACATTTATTTTATTACACCATTTGGACACACTAGTTACAGACTGGGACTCAATCGCTCCAGGCACTTTACAAACAAAGAGCAAAGCAATGATTGTGATTAAAGGACTTTTCAATCCAAGTGGAAATCTAAGAGCAAAATAGCAGATGGGAGCAGAAAAAAGAACAGTGAGATGGTATTGATCAGAGGACTCAGCACAGCAGCAACCTAAATTGTTGTCAAACTGAATGATTCAAATCAGAATACTGATCATGAAGGAGCTGATTCGCTTTGTGTCTTTGAGCTCCGAGCCTACCAAATTTAATAGCATTATTCTTCAAAGACACTAACGTAACAATACAATCAATTCTACTTTGTAAGAGGATGTGAATCTTAAGCAGTGTGATTGACAGAAGGACTTAATAAACTGGACTAGGTTATTATTCTGTCCCATAAAAATACCCATCCAGTAGATGGAGGGAAGTATGATTAGCAGAGATGCTGAAGATAACTTGCTCCTCTTAAGGAAGTTCTTCACCCTGTAAGGGATAGGCTGCAGTCCGCCTGGGAATCTGTTGATTCATAAAACAAAATTGCAGCAAATCCATATGAACCAGCTGATTAATGTAGTTCTCAGTTTCTCCACAGCCCTGCATGCTTGAGCGTGGTGGAAGAGGAATTAAAGCAAATAAACAAACAAACATAGATAGATTTTAAAAAACAATAATAAAAATCTGGGGAAATATTACCTCACCCAAGCATGCAACAATGGGGATGGCCTCAATGTGTGGGTCTGTAGGACTTCTCTTAGTTGCTTCCTGCTCCATTTGCACAGGACTTGAAGCAACTGAGTATCTTTTTCAGGGAGGACATTTCCCAAAGGCAATTGGGCAGCTTTTGTATCAAGGCCACAGTGATGTCATTCTTCAGAGACCTGAAAACTCCAGCAGCTCTCCTAGGCTGTGGATGCACTGTTTGAGCTGTAAATTCAGCACCTGGGACACTGTGTTACATTTATTTTGACAGCTTTGCTTGCATATTTGATTTGCAGAAATGTTCTATATCAAAGGGCATCTGGAACATATATTTCTTTTGCAAAAATGATGCATATTTAGTGGTAACTACCTTAATCATTAGCTGTTACATTGTCTCTGTGGAATCCTACTCTAAACTAGCCACAATTTTTCAAAAGGTCACTTTCTTTTAAAGTCATTGCAGAGACAATGTTTTAGTTTTTGTTGTTTTCAAGAAAGTTTTTTGGCTTACAGAGAGATAATTAGGTCCTACCTTCCTAAATTCAGCTATTTTTGTCTTCAGCCGTAAATCCTCACACTTTTAAGACTGAGAAGAAAGAAATAATGTTCAATGAGTCAATGACTACATTCAAGTGAGAACTTCTGGAGAAACACTGCCTCTCTTTTATTATTAATTATTTACCCATTTTGCTGCTCGTTCACAATATACTTTCTTTGTTCCAGGCTTTCTCAGTCTCCTTGTCCTTTAATAAGGTCTTTTAATCTTCTCTCAGTATAACAGCTGGAAGGAAAAGACCCTGGTTTATAGTGCCTTTCACCTTCTTCTGCATTCTAGAGAGAAACAGTTTTGTCCTTTTTCTCCCCCAGCATTTACCCCCTTCTTAATCTGGAAAAATAATAAAGCTGTAGTACCTAGACACCTACTCACTTCAGGGTACTTGAAATAAGTCTTCATAAAGTCAAAAAAGGTGAGAGCTTGAGTCAGAAAGCCAGAATTCAATCAGAAAGGTTGTTGTGCTTTTCATATTTTGACACATATCTAAGCAATCTAAACTGAGATGTCTGTTGGTATGTCCAATTTGTACATGTCATTGAAGTACTGCTCTTAATGAAGGGACAGTCAGTCTAGTATTTTTAATAGTGGAACGTCCTCTACAGCCTACTTTGTCTGTGTTTAAATACCTAGTCATCTGGATTCATTGAACATTGGGAATTTGCAATAAAACTGTTACAAGAATGTTAAAAAAACCTGTACTGTTAACAGTGTGTTCATAACTATCATTTAAATAGACACCAAGGTACGAATTTAGCCCAAAATTTAGTGGGGTTTTTTAATTTTTTTTTTTTTTTTTAATGCAATAAAAATAAATCTTGGCTTGATTTTTTTCCGCTATTCTGAGAGCCATAAACAAGGGCAGACTCCTGGGTCCACAAATTATGCTGGAAATATTTGTTCAGAACTAGAAGACATTTAAAATAGGTGTTTGGTTTTTTTTTCTATTTATAAAATTTTGCTAATTCTTAAAAAATGTGACAGAGACTGCAGTCTGTTTCCATAAGTGTACTGCAGGTATACTCAGGTACAGCTCAAGGACACAGCCTACACTCTCATTTGCAACCTTCCATATTTGAAGAAATGGAAATTATTTGCTATATTTCTGCCACTGATCACAAACATTTTGAGTATTAAATAATAATAAGATATGGCAGCACCTTAAATGCTACACATACACAAGATTTTTTTTTTATTTTTTTTTTTAACCTAGGATCAGAAGAATAAGGCTTCTTAAAGCACTGTGATAATGTCTAATAATGACCACTCATACAGATGGATTCCAAGGGAAGGATATGCAAGAGCACAGTGCAGCCAGAGCTTGAGGAAATCAAGCCATCTCATTTCAACAAACATAGTTTAGGAAAGAAATGGGTATTTTAAAAAAGACAAAGACTGAATTTAATTTCTTCACATTCTAATCCTCTTCAGAAGGGTGAGGACTGATTGCAGGAACACTGACAGTGTAGATCTTGACATGGGTGTACTCTGTAAGACTAAGCTTGACACAAAAGGATTCAGCAGTTTCTCCCAATTATCCCAAGGCTCAAGCGACAGGAGCTGCCTCACACAAGGTACTGCATAGACCCAGGTGGGCTATGAGGCTTCTGTGGATGCATCCTGTGGTTGTTAGTATAGATTGAGCTGACCTTGAGTGCTGTGTAAGAGAATATATCTTGCCTTTTTAAGCACAAACTGGTAAGGATAGAGGTTTGTGGGAAGACACTTGGGAAAAGCAACACTTTCATGAAGCTGTTCTGTATTTGCATTACCAAGGTGAGCTCCATTTCTTAAAAACAACAATGCACACGACTAAGGGATTTCATAGTATGGATTATACTGGACTAGAATCAGAGCATTACTTCTAATTCCCAAATTAACTGTGCTCTGAAGAAGAATCCTGCCAGAGATGACCTGGAATTTTAGGTTAAAAGTCCTTAACCATCATGGAACTCAGGGATCTTGAGAAAATGTAGATCATCTGTGGTCTGCCTTATCAAGCGAAACAGAGTTGGGAGTAATATTAAAAATTTCATCCTTGAAAATGTTTCCACATCTTTAGCCACAGATTTTTAATTGAATTAGAGCCTGCAGATATTAATGGACTCCTCTGCCTGTGCAGTCTTTGTGTAATGAGCAAGAATATTTAATTTTATTGCATCTTATTAAAAACAGAGCTTAGCAACTTGCAAAGCCAATGCTTATTCTTCACCTGAAGAAAACAAATGACATGAACAGTATCCAAAGTAGAAAAATATTGTGGATTCTGCTGTTTGCATTTTGGAAGTAGTGTGTCAAGCTCTGGATGCCATTTCTATAATGACAGTACCTCGCAGGCTGCACTGATAGACAACCTGATATGTCTCACAATAAACAGTACACCAAACAATATATCTGAGCATGTGTAGTATTGTAGTCGATGCTGTGAGATATTAAACAAGAGAGATCTACAAAAATCATAAAGAAATTTTCAAACTTATATAAACTCAAGGGACTAAAAGATTCTACACCTTAGCAAGAAAATGCAAAACATTACCGTGTTTGTTCTTTCTATTGTGCGTTTGCCTATATAAAAATGGATCTGAAGTGGAGCACATCTACATGATAGTCCCTTTCCAGATTCATGAGGCAAAAGTTGTAAAACATGAAACTACAGAGGGATTCTTGAAAGAAAAAAAAGGAAGGGAAGGAAGGAGCAAAAATTGTCCACACTGCTTCTTGATATTGGCCATGACTACCTTCTATAGGCATTACCAGTTTTGAAGATGAACTAACCCAGGATCTGCCTTTATGCTGCAAGACCTGATGATTGCTTCTTTGTTTGGTGGTCTGTGAGCATAAAGCATGTTAACAGCAAGATATGAAGAGCAGTTAACTCAGCAGTGAAGAAAACAACTCAGGAAGCTCAGCCAAATGAAATAAATGGTGTTTCAGGGGGTTAATGTCTGTGAGGATAAATTCACTTTTCTGTGTATTGCCTTTTTTATTCTTTTTTTGACTTGGAGAAGGCATTTGAAATCACTATTTTTTTTTTTTTTTTTTTAATGCAAACACTATTTTTGTGTCTAGAAAATTATACAGAAGACATGGCAAACTGCCTTGCAATCATCATATCCACACAGAACTGGTGAAAGGCCCAAATCCCCCACTTCACTTTGCAAGTGAGAATTTTTTCACAGTTTCCATTCCAGCTTTCTTCTAAGACAATAAGATGCCCAGAGCCATCTGGGACCACTCACTGAAAAATGAAACAATGAGAAAACAGGATATGTTAGGGGCCCACATTTTCAAAAGGAAGAAAAAGAATTCCGAGGATCTTCTCCTTTCTTTGCTTTGTTTACTTTACAATTACAGTAAACCAGGTAAGACAATGCACAGCATGTGGACACACTAATCCAAAGGCAGCATTGCTGCTGGTTTGGCAGACAAGAAAAGCTTAACAAGGGTAAAAGGTCGTCTGCCTGCTCTCAAACAAGGAGGCAGCACTAACAACCTTGACATAACCTTGATTTTAGCAAGTTATTTGACACGGTCACGCACAACATCCTTGTTAACAAAATGATAAGATATGAACTGGAGAGATGGACCATGGATGCAGAACATAAAAAGAGTGATTATTGGCCAAAACTGAATTGTCAGCTGGTCAAAAGTGGAATTCCTCAGGGGACAATGCTGCATCCAATACTATGTGGTATCTTTATAAAAGACCTGGGCGATGGGATTGAATGTACGTCACCAAGCTGGTGCATGATGACCAAACCTAGAGAAAAGGTAGTTTAATGTCTGACTTTTAAAGGAAAAACAGCCATTCAGAGAAACCTCAGCAGCTGGAATATTGAGCCAACAACTGTGTGAGGTGTAGCAAAGACAAATGTAAAGTCCTGCACCTGGGACAGAATACTTCCAGGCAGGTAAACAGTCTGGGGTCTGGGTGCTTGGGGCAGCTTTGCTGGAAAGGGCCTGGGATCCCTGGAGGGCAGAAAGCTGAGCAAAAGCCAGTAGTGTGGACTTGCAACCATAAAGACAAAACATGTCCTGAGCTGCATTAGCCAGTGAATCATGTACAGCCAGTGGATCAAGGGATGTGCTTATTTCAACCTCCTCAGCACTTGTCAGGCTACACCAGGAGCCTGTTATGGTGTCCAGTTTTTCTCCACCAAGTTCAGGAGAGATGATGAAAACCTGGAAGGGGTCCAATGACAAGCTACTGAGATGATTAGAGGATTTGAGGACTTCGCATATGAAGAAAGTTTAAAGGAACTTTTATCACTTTTGTGATCTTATGAGTAAAGTATTTTCTTGCTTTATTTTGACTTGGAAAATTAGATTCTGCAAAAGAAAAATACATGAATCAGGAAGTCATTGCTATCCCACAAATGTTGTCTTTAAATTGCCATATTGAAGCACCCATTTCCCCACTGATTTCAACATTTGCTCTTGCAGACTTTTCTGCCTCTTCTCTGTCATCTCATCCTTCTTCAGAAACAAACAGTGTGCTGCTGGGCACTGGAGCTTCTTGCTACAAAAATGATTTTCATACAGCAGTTGTACCCAGACTTCACATTGGGATCAAGCAAGCAAGCACAGATTCCAAGGGAGGGAACACATTTTTGGTTAACAAAGATGGTATGAAATGTCATTAAACACATAATTATTCTACATAACTAATATAAATATTAAAGATGCCTTGAAAAAAAGAGATTATGGTAAACTAATCACAGATCTCAACATGTGTGTAGCTGCACTGTTTCCCTTTGATTTTAAAAGAAATTACTTAGGGCAGACAAATTTTTCACGAGCTAGAAGGAGCAAGACTCCTTTCAGAAAACTTCCAAAATGCAGTGAAAAGATATTTGAAAGGCAAGTTAAGAAACAAGGGAGAAAAAAGTAGCATGTTTTATTTTAAAGCTAAATTAAAATTTCTTTTGATATTGTCCATCAGTCTGTCTGTGTCCCATTCTTGCAGTTCTTGCTGGTAATAGGCTCACTAACATGCACAAGAAGCAAGCAATATATACAACATATGCAAAGTCACTAGCCATTATATGTGCTCTTCCTTGTTATTTTAAGACCTTTTGTCTGGGATGCTGTTGACCATGGCACCTCAATCTGGCAGAAGAGAAAAAGCTTTTCCTGATGCCTAAAATGTCACAGATGCTCTCCTTACATCTCCTCACTGACTTCTTCCAAACAAGCATTGAAATTCCTGATTTTGTGCGGTACATTATGCACTTTTTCACTTAGCAGCTTGAATTTATTTTCTTGAGATGCAAGACCAGTTCTCAATGTTCTTTGGGTATTTTTGTAATGTTGTGGCAAAGAAAATTAGCTGACAACAGGTGCTGCTTCCATTCAGTTACTGGTCCAGACTTTTTAATTTCTTCAGGTATGTCTGCTGTGCAGGAGGGATAGAAGTTTCTGTCTAATATTGACATTTGACTTTTAGTGGTAACAAGTAAAATTCCCGAGAGGAGAATGTGTTTGACATTGCCAGCTTCAGTAACAGTGTCCTCTTGGTATTTCCTTCTTTTAAGATTTCAAGTTTCCTTTGAAAAAGAATAAATATATATTTATTCATTTGTGATGAATGGTTGATTTCTGTCTATCTCTGTGATTGCAAACATTCATACTCTTCTGTAGCCAAATATTTCAGAAATGTCACATTTTATGGCTTCAGATGAATTGATGTGAAACCATGCACTGTTACCTTTTCTTCTTCTTTCTGAAACTCCAATACTGATGTTGTCTTCCCAAACCTCGCATTTGGCAGAACCAAGTGAAACAAAGGCTGAGTGACATGTAAGATTTGTTTATGAGACCTTCAGATCCAGCTCATGTAGGGAATCAGGTGAGCAAATTTTTTGTCGTGACTCATAGGTATGGTTTCTTTGTGTTCAGTTGGATGATTTCACAGTATACATGCCAAATAGTCGGCCAAATAATCTACTTTACGGTATGAAGTTGAGAGTGGGGTTAACTGATGAGCATGGTGCCATTTTTGCATACAATAGGAGAGGTTAAATTTCTTTAAGCAGCATTGTTGTTGTGTAAGTTGACCAGACATTCATGCTAATAAAGTTAGCTACAGAATAGTTTTCACAGAATCATGATAGAATCATAGAATGGTTTGGCTTGGAAGAGACATTAAAGATCACCAACACCCCTGCCACGGCAGGAATGACCTCATATTTCGCCACATCCTTTTCATCTGGTGGCAGAGCACTGCACATACCCATGACCTCATCACACTACACTGAAAGGTAGTTGGAGGCGGGTGAGTGCTGGACTCTTCTCCCAGGCAACTGACGACAAAACGAGAGGGCATGGCCTGAAGCTGCGCCAGGGGATATTTAGGTTGGATATCAGGAAGCACTTCCTTACGGAAAGGATCATCAGACACTGGAATGGCCTGCCATGGGAGGTGGTTGAGTCACCATTCCTTGTGGTGTTTAAGGAAAGATTGGATGAGGCACTTAGTGACATGCTCTAGCTAGGTGGTGTGGTGTCAGGTCTTGCTGATCTCAAAGGTCTATTCCAACCTCTATGATAATTCTATGTAATTCTGTGTAATCTTGGGTCAGTTATGGTGAGCCTTTCCTCCAGAGAAAAGCCCACAACTATAATGGTTCTGCTGAATTTCTAATTATCAGGAGAAAATGTATTAATTTTTAACATTATGTTTTTCCTCTTTGTTTCAAGTGTAAGAAACACACTGAGTCACCCCTTGAACAAGTAATTAGCAAATGTTTTTCAAAAAGATGCCTAGACTATATTTATAAATTAAACAGCAATAAGAATAGTCTCCAGCCTGATTAATTTACCAGTGTGGATGTCTTAGTAATTCTTGAACAGGCAGTTCTACAGGGTGCATGATTCATAGCCAGTTAAGAATAATACTTGCTTTTTTTATGTTTGTTTTCTTTGACATGATCAAATTTAAAGTTCAGTGCTCAATCCAGTTTGACTCATCACTACGTTTGTTTTCCCTCCTCATACAGACCCTGATATAAAAGCAAAAAAAACCCCGAAAAACAAGAAAAACCCATCCACAGATAAAATAGGTCATGTACACATACTTAGAATTAAAAAAAAAAAAAAGTAAGTAAAAAAAAGTAACAAGCTCTATTGACTGATCAGTATAAAAATAGATATATATATCATATCAATTAAGGAACTGAATTAGTTAAATAAGTCATAAAATGAATTGGCCCAAAGAACTGAAGGCAGAATGCAGAGCTGGTGGAGCAGCTGAAGAAGGCTAAATCAGGCCCATGCTCAGTCCACAGGAGTGATCTATTGCCCTGTGACTACTTTCCTTCCAGCTGTAGCCAGCAAGCTATGCAATACTCAGGTTCCTTTCCTGAGCTGCAGCTGTATTATGCCTTGGATAGAAGTCAGACACTTTTCTGAAGGGGTTCCAGTAAGGCCTTAGAAGGTGATCATGCCAGGAAAAAGCTAAATTTAAATACCATCACTGTTAATATCGGCTTTGCAGCAAAGGGAATGAAAAGAAGACCTCAGAGATAGATACTCCTCAGAGAGTTTCTGGAATTTTAATCCTCTTGGCAATCAGTCTTGCTCCACAACAGTGCTGGAGAACAGTTATCAATCACATGCTGAGGAAGTTTTACTGATGCAGAGGTTTAAATAAAGCTGTTGAAGGCTTTTCTCACTGTGACTGCTGCCAGCTCAGCAACATTGGTAATAGCAAGAATGGGAATTTTTTTTTTGGAAGACTTTTCTTAGGAGAAGGATTATATACAGCTGTAATATCTTTCAGATCCTGTAGAAATATAATCATGGTACCATAAATAAAATCTTAAATTTAAGCATTTGTTTCCATTTTGTCTCATTACATTCTTGTTGTGTTTCAGAACAGGATACCAGTCATCTTTTCTGTCTGAGTAAAAAGAAGTATTTTAACAAGAACTTTGGAGGTTTAATGCATAAACTGTTCTATTTGTGAGTGCTAAATTCACAATGTTCTGTCAGCATCTGTTTGTACAGAAAACAAAGTAGTTTTGAAGAAAAGCTCAACCTAACTACTCTAGGTTTCTTGGGATATGTTCTTGGGGAATGTTAATATTTATAGCTAAAGTTTCTCTCATATGATGTGTTTTGATGTAGTTTAAGGTAACATGAGATCTAGTAATTGTTTTGAGTATGCCTAGATACATGAGAATTTTAAGAGAACATTGAGAATTTAAAATATTGCCATGGAAGAAAGCATGGTGACGCCCTCAGAATTATATGGTTACATCCTGTTTTTTAAAAACAGTGTCTGCTTCTTAGATCAGTGAGCTTTGGAGAACAAAGAGCAAAACTCTGTAAATAACTGAAAATTAAATAGGAAACAAAAATCAATATGTTTAACAGTGGATGAAATGTGAAGTTGCAATCATTTCAAATTTATTCCTGAGAAGAATAGTTTTGCCATGCTGTAAATGGTGCACAAGGTCCACAACTTCTTTTAAAATAAAGAGCTATAATTTTATGAGGGCAAAAGAGCTCTGTGGCACTTTTGAAAGACAGGAAAAATGACATGAGTTGTGTCACAGCAAAACAGGCAGAAAAAAACCCAAACCAAAACACAAAAAAACCCCAAAAGAACCTGACAAATGTTCTTCCACTGAAAGCTTTAGACTCTCAAAAAGTTATTTTAGAGACATAATGCATTAATTTAGAACAGCAAAGTAAAATAACAGAGCTCAGATAAGTGACAATATCAGAGTTTACTATTTGGCTTGGTTTTGCTGTACCTTTTAAGCATTCTCTTTCATATTTTTATATCCTTACCTCTCTCTATGAGACCTCATTGCCTTCAATTTTAGCTTTTCATTGATCTCATCACCTTTTTAAGTCCTTGTTTTCTATAACATGCTAAACCGATGGGAGGCACATACTTGAGCAGATGATTTCCAGACAGATGAGCCTACAGGTGATGGAAGTACTATGCCAAGTATGTCATTCTCAAAAACTGTAACACCACCTGAAACATTACCGAGGTAATGTTATGGTTTTTTTTTTTTTTGAAGCTTACATCATAGTTGTGGGTCAGCTTTCTGAATTCTGAGCTTCTCTTGCTGTCAAGCATGTAGTGTTGTCTATAACATTGCTGTGAACATCCTAAGAAAAAGTCTCTCAGCGACTCGTTTAAGTCATGTCTCCAAACAATTGCCTATCACCCCGTCTGTTATGGGTAGCCTCAGATCCAGGAGATTACCATCTGCCTTACTCAGACTTAGGGAAAAGTGGTAGATAAAGGCAGCAACAGAATCACTCTGCCACTTCCCTTCCCCATTTTCCCTTCTCTACTCTTAGAACCAGGGGGAAAAATAAGGGGAGTGAATCCAAATAAGCAGCTCTTGTTGCTCTCTGCCCTCCTGCAAGGACCAGATGGGGTCTTTCGGGGGAGATCTTTTGGCGTCTGCATCTCACTACTATATTTTGTCAGGATGGAGGAGGAATGCTGGCAGACAACTACTAGAGAAAACTCAGGTAAGACTGCTGTCACCGAAAGGCTGGCTGCAGTTTTCTTTAACCTGCAACTCCCAGCCATACCTGGACATGTTGTCAAGATTTATGCATGCTGGCATTGTTCTGGTGGCTACAGAGAGCAGGGAGTCCCACTGAAGGACTCCTAAGCACTCAGGGTGATATTCAGCTCCTAGACATTACATGCTTCTCCTTGTTTAATATAAAAGGACAATTACAATACTAATGTTTTACAATAAAATCTATAATAACTTAGGTAAAAAATACTACTAATTAGAGATGAGTCATGATAATGACATCATTCTTACAGAGGTGGCTTTTAGTCAACATCTGAAAGAAGATAGAAGCTTTCCAAGGTAATTCTGTTAGCAACATATTCTGCCGTCTAATTTTAGGACACTTGTAGAAGAAATAGTGTCTTTTTAGAAGTCATTTTATTCAGGTTAAATGTCTTGACTGCTAATTACATTCAAAATGTGTGCTTGTTCTAGTGTATCAACTTAAATGCATGCAGAGAAGCTGTTTTAAATACCTTCTCTCAGAATTTCTGGCTAATGTTATCATTATGTAGTTATTTCAGGTTATAATGAATTCTGTGAATTATCTCTATAGTTTCTTGCTTCCATCTCTCTTCTCTATTTGTGGTCACTTTTTTCCACAACTTCTATCCTTTTTATGAACACACAACATCCCCAGTATGCCACCTTTGTCAGTATGCACTGCCATAGTACACACCAATACAAAATTTGAAGTCTTAAGTTATCTTTCACTGGCCAAACCAAACAATGTCTAAATAGGTATTTCCACTAATCCCTCTTTGAAGGGTCAAAAGGAGTGGATGTAGCACATTTGACAATTTTTTTCCTTCTGACAAATGGTTGATAAGCTTCATATATAGATTGGATGGTATTTCCTCCATTGCAAAATTTGTCCTGTCTCCCATCTTTACAAACAAACCATAACAGATCCACCATTTGACCATCTGCTCTACCAGAAAACAAACAAAAAACCCAACAACAGAATTCTTAGACTCCTTTCGGGTTATCCAGAATGAGAATCCACCACAATCAGACATGAACCATATCAAGCTTAATATATGCCACACAGATTGCCATTGTGTTGTTGAGTGCTTTAAGTGGTGACACAAAGTATCAGGAATGCGTCATGTTAACGATGTGGCTTTCATGTCTTCTGTTGGTGTATCAATACTTTTGCCACAAACAAACAAACAATCAATCATGTTCTGTAATAGAACCTATATTTTAACAGTTCCCAACTGATCTTTCTGTAATTTTCACATTATATGTATCCTATCTGAATACCATAGGAAGAATCATTCCAGTGCCACACAACAGTGTGTGTGGCTGTTATTTCTATGCAAAGTTCAAACCTGATGTTGGTACATCCATATCTGTTCATTTCTGATAGAGATTCTCTTCAACCTTGTTGAATTTCATTTGCTTTCATGATGTAATTAGTTGTCACCTAGTTACTTCTGTATTCCTAATATTTCTAGTGGCAGTTCTGACAGGAAACGCGTACTTTTATCTCAAATGTTACCTTTAAGCAAAAATAGTAACAGAAAACACCAAAAAGCATTTTATATCTCCAAAGTTGTGCTGTCATATCTGGAATGATTCTATGAATCCTTGTCTATGGGCTGACATTCTGAATTCTCAGCCTGTAATCTGTGTAAATTATTTTCCATATTTATCAATGATCAGAATGAATATTCAGATCTTTAGGGACAAGTATGTATTTTCCTGAATTGTTTTAGGATGACCCTTTGTGCATTGTGCAGATACCCCGGGGAGGTGCTCAAGGCATTATTCATCATAGACTTTAATAAGAAACCTATTATTGATAAATATATATATATAGCTATAAAACTAACAAAAATGCTTTGCATAATGCAGCCCATGTAGTTTGCCAAACAGCAGCTGCAGATTATATTCCAAACACTGGTACCTTATAGTGTAGCAAATCCTTTTCTGTGCGTTCTCATTTTTTCAGACTCCAGTTCTAGCCTGGCTATGACAAAGTCCATTTTCTACAAATACAAGTAAAGTATGTAGGTGTGCTGTGCTAGCAAAAGGATTGGTGTCCAGAAGTCAAGCCTGGGTTAATTTTAAAGTAACCAGAATATGGACTACATCATTAAATTGCTGGCAGGAAAATCTTCCCATTCATTCAACGTAACCATGGTTAAAATTCCTGAGTCCACCCCATTCTGAATTCTCTGTTTCTAATAGCCACAGAACTGACTGACAAGGTTTGTAAAGAGTGTGGCCTTGTCCTCAATTTGGACACAATTCTTGTTTTCACATAGTAAGATCGTAATATTATCCTTTTCCAAAAACACAACAAATTGCTGGGGAGGGCAGCGTGGAGTTCAAAATTATACATATGCTTGGACAGATCAACCAAATCCCTCCTGGCTGTTCTTTATGAGAAAACATAGGTCATTTCCTGACATAAAGATTTAGCACACATTATTTAGAGCTTTATGCTCTTTTTATAATGCATTAGTACACAAGGGAGGAAAATTCCCGTGTATACTTTTAGAAACACTTATACTTTCTGTAGCTCTACAGTTTTTATAGTCTGGGATGATTCTGTTATGAAATCACAGAAACAGGAGTCTCCAGTTTTATGCTCCTTTTATACTATTTCTCCATCCATCTTTTAAAGGATGTCCAAACTCCTTTATTTATTATCCTCTAAATTAAACAGTTTTAAAGATGCTAGATCATTCTCAGCATGTTCCATTCAGTCATACTACATTATGAGTATAATGCTTTTTTCTTGGTCCTATTCCCATAGTTTTCACAATTCTGTTGTAATTGCCCAAATTATTTAATATCAGTTTCTTCTGAAAAAGCTATTTGTGGGTATGCTGTGAGATCAGTGGTGGCTTAGATGATAACGATTCATATATCGTTCATTTTACATATGACATGTGGACCAGATCCTTAATGCAACACTTAAAGCCCTTGTAAAACTGGAAGGTCCCCTTTAATTTCATTAACCTAACTACATATTCTGTAATGCTTTCCTTTGCCTTTCAGTTCTACCTTTACAGTAAAAATGCCCTGCAATCACCCAAGGGTGGTGATATGAATGACATTATAGATATTGTACAGTTTGAGAAAATACCTTATCTTTTAGTTTGCTGGAAGATGCCAGGCTTTACAGCTGGATGTAGTTCTAACTCCCATCATGCCTTGTAAAACTAGTCCCTTTTAATTATTACTGAAGTAACGACCTTGTATATAGTCTTTCAGTCTCTCAATATAGGCAAGATGGTCTTTTTCAGAGCATTTAACACTTTTTAATTTTTTGAACTCATTCCTCTTTTTGAGGAGACAACATTCTTGCAGCAGAACTGGCTATACATTAAATGTTTTGTTTCTTTTTTTTCCCTTATTTTGTCAGAAATAGCAGTTCAATAAAACAAAGGCATGAAAATTTAATTTAGATAAGTTTCCTGGGACTGAAAAGGAATTTCTGTTCAGAAAAAAGGGTAAAGACTGTGGTCCCAGAAGTGCCAATTACTTAGATGTATAATGTATTTATATGGAAAATACAGTCTCAAATCTCTGCTCTGCCTAATTCAGACCAGAACCTTCAACCAGCAGCTCCACATTCTAGTCTCATGCTTGGCAACCAAGTTATTGATCATTCTGTGAGGAAGGACATCATGTTCAACTTCATTTGTAATGAAAGAAATAAAAAAAAAAAAAGAAGAAAACAGCATGATCACCACCTTATCATCACCTAGGCAGTGATAAAATTAATTTAAATTGAGGTGCTGGTGCATGTACAAAAAAGGGCAATGAAACTGGCGAAGGGTCTAGAGAACAGGTCTTATGAGCAACAGCTGAGGGAACAACAGGGGTTGCTTAGCCTGGAGATAAGGAGTCTCAGGGGAGACCTTATCTCTCTCTACAACTACCTGAAAGGAGGCTGGACCAAGGTGGGTGTCAGTCTCTTCTCCCATGTAACAAGCAGTAAGACAAGAGGAAAAGGCCTCACATTGCACCAGGGGACATTTAGATTGGACATTAGAAAAAATTGCTTTACAGAAAGGGTTTTTAAGCACTGGAATAGGCTGCCCAGGGAAGTGATGGATTCACCATCACTGGAGGTATTTAAAAGGTGTGTGTAGATGTGGCACTTAAGGCATGGTTTAGTGGTGACCCGGCAGTGCTGGATTAATGAATGGACTTGATGATCTTTTTTGCAACCAGAAAGATTCGATGATTCTTTTTTAATGTGAAACAAGTGTATTATAAGATCTTGCTTTTTTCTGACCAGGATTCAAATCTGCTGCTCTGTCATTCAGAATGTTGCATACTTCAGTTTTTAGACTTTGGACACATTAATGGATTTGATTAGGCTGTGCAATCTGAATGAAATACTGTTCATGGATGGAGCTGCCATAGCTGACTGTATGCACATTTTAATGCAATTTCTAGAAAGTCTTTACGAAATGCATTTATTTGTTTATAGCAGTAGCTTCACTTTTTCTGGATGTCTACAGTCTGCTCCCTCACTCTCTACTGCATTCCTGGAGGACTCACTGTCATGGTCAATTTTAGCATTATTTCTGACTAAAATTACAGTTGCTGATGCCTCCATTTAAGGCTCAGGGCAAGCCCACATGAAATACAGAGCAGGATTTTTCTGTGTTTAGCCCCCTTCCCACCTTATTCCCAGGGGAGGATAAAAAGGGGAATAAAGAAAAATTCTTCTCCCCAGTTTTGAAGTTAAGACTATAACAAGTTTAA
>VWZY01003727.1:260240-280186 GCA_013399075.1 Chloroceryle aenea | reverse complement strand
TTCAACCCCTAACATTCTGGGATATTTTCACCCACATTCACTAACTCTTTAGGATAGGGGAGACAGAGTAGATGCTGTGGCTGGTTTCAGAATCTATCCTGCCTCATCTATTTTATTGTATTCTTCAGTCTGTTTATTTAAGGAAATTATTTTATAAATAAGATTCCCTCTTTTTGTCCAGGATATTAACTGATTGTGCACTTTACATTTCTAACAAACTTAAATGGTCCAACAAGTTCTAGAACCAGTTAAGAGCTAGGTCAGTATAATGTCAAGTGGTTGCCAGTATGATGGCATAAAGAAAGGAAACCTCCCTGATAAATACAGGAAGCAAAATCTCACCTAGAACATTGTGACAGTGATCTTGGCAGAAAGTTATAAAAAAATCAGAGCAAAGTGTTGGGCTTGGACGACAGATTTCTGGAGTGAGACTTAAAAGGGCTAACTACCAGAGCTACCTTCTCAGATGCAGCCAGTGTCCATGAGGATCCTCCTTTACACTCCCCAATCCTAGATCTGCCTTGCATTCACTTTAGCTCCAGGCACAACACAGAGCAACCTCAGAACAACACAACATCTGTGTGACACCTACAAGAATGCAGAGAGTGGCAATATGCTTGCTCTCCAGGGTGACTTTTTTCTCTAGACATGAATCTTGACTTGCTCCCTACCTGTCTGAGGAAGATTTCTCTGGATTGAAGACTCAGTCTCATATAAACACTTTAACTAAAGGACAGTTAAATAGGGCTACACAAGGTTCCTGCAGGGACAGGAGGAGAGGAACACAGCTGAAGAGAAAAATCTTTATTATACCTTGCCTGCACTGGCATGTGTTGTATCATATAAGTACAGGTAGTTGCACAGCCCTGCACTTGTGTTCTGGCTCCCAACATCTGCAGGCTGCGAGCACTAAGTAAAGAGAGGGATTATTTAGCATCAATATACAGAGAAGGGATTTAAGTAGGAAAAATTGAAATTAAACTATGAAGAAGAAAACCTGAATGTTAGCCCAAATCTTCCAGCCACCATGACATAAGGGACTATAAATTTCTGAGGAAGCAATGCCATAGTGCACAAGAGCTACCAAGAGTGGCCACCAAGCAGGGCATAATGGGGAAGGCCAAGAAAAAAGGCTGTGATTTCATTGTGGCAAGGCAAGCTGGACAAGATGAGCTGCATGAAAGAAATGCTGATCAGAGACTGCTTAGAAACCTCCTCTGTTCCAGGTATTTCAAAGACTGAAACATTCTTGCCACACTGGTAACCCCATTTTAAATTCTGCTTGTCACAGTTTAGGGTCAGGGCGGCCCCTTAGACCTATAACAGACGCTTTCTGTTAATCCCCCTCACTCCCCAAGGGGGAAAAGAAAAGGAATAAGGGAGAGAGACTTAATGATTACAAAATGAAACTAGAACAGCTTGAATGATCATAATAATAAAAATAATAAAATTGAATATGTACAAATATATACAAAACCAGTATGGAACCCAAACCCCTTCCTGGTAATTACATCACTGTCACCACTGATGTGGAGCAGGCACTGGGAGGTCCCAGACCAGGCCTCGCAGCAGACGGGAGCTGTGTTCAGGAGCTGGATTCTGCTGCTGGATTCAGGAACACACCCACTGGGATTGAAGGCAGAGCAGACAGAGTTCTCCTTGGATGCTCTGAGGAAGGAACCGAAAGAGGACCTGAGCCAAGCCAAGCCAAGCTGGCAAAGCAGTCCAAGAGGAGAGAAGAGCCTGAGAAAAAGCCTACAGACCCTTCGGATTCCTCTGCTTTATACCCAATATGACGTATATGGCATGGATACCTCATTGGTCAGTTTAGGGTCACCTGCCCTGTCCACTTTTCCTTGCAGATGCTGCTTTTCACTTTGTATACTCCAACATGGCCTTGGTCTGCACACCAGTCCTTGGTAGTAACTCTAAACACGGGGTATTATCACTGCCAGCAGCAGACACTGTCTGCGATAACAGGCTGCTGACTTCAGACAGTGCAGTGAGTTAGAACTGAGCTGAAAAGTAAAATCACTGAACAGAACTTGTTTGTTTTCACTCGAACCGGGACACTGCTGCACTCCTGACAGCATTAACAGCTCTGACAAGGCCGGGCTCAGCGAGCATTCCTGCCAGGCTGTTAGAAGCCCCGGCATTTTTCAGCGAGCACACACTACCACCTAGCGCCGAGCGATTTTGCTGCAGGAAAAGGACGAAAAACAAGTGCTCCTCAAAGGGACTTTGGTCCCTGCAGCTCCAGGGCTCTCGCAGGCCAGGCGATGCCCCTCGGCTCTGCCGGACTGTACTGACATGGGAGGAGAAGCAGATATAGGCTCACCGAGCTGGCGGGTTTTAATGGTTTGTGTGCTTCAAAGGAGAAAAGCAGCCCTTGCAAGGTCAACAACGCTTAAGATGAAAGAAGAGATACCTATAACAGAAGGCAGTAGTCCTCTTCTGTCCTCTGAAATTGTTTTCAAGCATTCAGGACAGTCAATCCTATTTTATCCATTGACTACACTGGACTGCAGGGAACACAGACTGTGAGTTCTTAGACTCACATGAGCTGTGTCAAAAGTGACCATGAACCCAAGTAAGCATAAAAATGGTTTGCTGTCCCATTCCGTCTCATTCTCAGCTTCTTGACAGCTAACCTGGGCTTAAATTAAATAAATTTATACAGTAATATTAACCCAAACAACTAATCTGGGGAACTATCCCTCTGTGTGGCTTTGTCAACGAATATGGCAGACCATAAATTCTCTTTCATTCTGCAAGTCAATCATGATATTTAATTACGTATTTTTAGAGATGACATTTTGTCTTTTTGTCCAGGTACTTTAGAATCATCAAAATCAATATCATAGTCTACAATTTATCTTTGCAGTTTACAAAAGCTGATACCTATTCAACATATTTTTCAACAACCCCAATGACAGGACAGAGTGCCTTCTCAGCAAGTTTGCTGATGACACGAAACTGGGGTCTGATTCACCTGAAGGCTGTGTGGCCATTCAGCAAGATTTGGACAGACTGGAAAGCTGGGCAAAGAGGAATCTAATGAGGTTTAACAAGAGCAAGTGAAGAGCCCTGCACCTGGGAAGGAACATTAAAATGTACCAATACAGATAGGAGGTGAGCTGCTAGAGAGTAGCTCCATGGAAAACAACCTTGGAGTCCTGATAGACAGGTTATCCATGGGGCAACAATGCGCCCTTGTGGCAAAGAAGGCCAGTGGTATCCTGGGATGTGTTGAGAAGAGTGTGTCCAGCAGATCAAAGTAGGTTCTCCTCCCCCTCTACTCTGCCCTAATACTAATACTCCTCACCTGGAGTATTGCATCCAATTCTGGGCTCCCCAGTTCAACAGAGACAGAGATCTACTTGAGAGAGTCCAGCAGAGGCTATGAGGATGATTAAGGGACTGGAACACCTACCTTTGGAGGAAGGGCTGAGACACCTGGGGCTCTTTAGTTTGGAGAAAAGAACCCTGAGAGAGGATCTAACTAATGTCTATAACTACTTAAGGGCTGGACATCAAGAGTGCAGGGACAACTTCTCTTTTTCACTCTTGCCTTGTGATAGGATGAGGGGCAATGGATTGAAGTTCAGTTACAGGAAGTTCCACCTCAACATGAGGAAGAACTTCTTTACTGTAAGGGTTACAGAGCACTGGAGAAGACTCCCCAGAGAGGTTGTGGAGTCTCATTCTCTGGAGACTTTCAAGGCCTGTCTGGATGCATTTCTGAGTGATCTGCACTAGTTTCGTCTTGCTCTGGCAAGGGAGCTGGACTTGATGATCTTTGGAGGTCCCTTTCAACCCCTAACATTCCAGGATTGTGTGATTCCCTCCAAGCCAGGAAATTAGCCAGTAATGTTTTTAAACCCTTTTTCCATTCACAAAATACTTTTTACAAGATGTTCTAGGAACACACAGTGATTTACCAGCTGGCAGAACTCAGTAAATAGCTGGAATATTTGTCCACAAGCATTCTTTGAACTGAAAGTGAACTGTGACTCAGTCACATTTATTAACCTTTGGCTTTCATTTCCACAAATGTTTATGCCTTTCGATCTTATGGCAGAAAGCATCATGAGTGCACTGAATTCAATGGGGAGTTACCACCAGCTTCACCTATTAACGATCTGTAGAACTGGTCTCCTTGGCACAAGTGCAGACTAACTGTAACTTTCTAGAACAGCTATAACAGTTGTGGGTAGATCCAGTTATCAACTGCTGAAATTAGTCAAAGCATTAACTTTTAATGGACCTGGTGTTGTTGAATTATGTTTCTCTCTGTTTTGTTACCCAAATTGGCCATACAGAGCAATAACAACTCACAGCACCAATAAATATGACCTATAAACCAAGAATACATAGACTAAACCACCTGTCTGATGAACAGCCCATTTAGCTCCAGTGAGCACTTCTCATCGCATTCAGTGAGCTCTGAGTGAGGCCCTATGTGAAGGGCAACATTTAGTCACGGAATAGGTATCCTGAGTTTTTCATTTGTATTATGAACTGGGGAACAAAAGACTACAGTTAATGAGTAAAATATTCATGTTATCTTTCAAATGTATTTGCAACAGAAATTGAATATTAAACATTGACATGTATTCAAAGAACCATAAATAACAGACCCAACTAAAAGATGTTTTTAAAGCCCTAGATCTTCGAACTAAAATATATGTAGAGTTTTCTTAATTCATCTCCAGTTTTTGTTAGTTTTCCTGAAGACATAGGGATTTTTACATACTTTTCTCAGGCACTTTGAGTGCTAAAACATACCTTAATATGACAACAGTAATTCTTAAATACCTAATCCAGAAACTGGGTCATTAAAGAAAAATACAAAATACCACGTGAGCATAAATACTTGTGTCAGACTGAAATTATAACAAAACTTCTCTATTTTCTAGAGTCAAAAAAATTATTCTCTTCATAGAATCAATAGAATTAAAAGATGTCCAATGTCCTAAGTACTGTAAGGCATTATGAACAACATTATTCTAAAGCCTTTTCAGGTTGCAGAAGCAGAGACAATGTTGTGATCTAATAAAGTATTCCATTTCTAACATACTCACTTCAAAAAAACATTGGACTCTCTGTAGACCATTCCTGTACTGGTAATTGTGATGCTGTTTTGGCTTAACTAAGGCAACCATAAGGTTTACTGGGCCACATCACTTTCATCTAGGAAAACGTTCATGTGTAGGTTTTGTTTTAGGCACACAAATAGTGCCATAGAAATACTTGGAATTTAAGTGCATACTTTATACTAAACGCATATGCTACCAGTTGTGCTGGATCAAAAGCCGTAAGTCTTAGTGATGCCATAGTTGCTTTGACAACTGTGATATATATGAAAGACTGTGATTTAAAGGAACACTATTACACTGGGCCTTTTCAACTGACATGGTCCTGCTCTATCCTGCATATACCCTGCGTACAAATCTGCTTGTCTTTGTGAAATCACTAAGCCCATGACCAGAAATGGAAGGCCTCAGCAGACCAGGCTGAAGGACACTGCTCCCCTCTCTATTCCTGCAGATTACAAGGAGAAAAAATAATTCAGACTCAGGGCTGCACTATCCTTTCAGGCATAGCTGCAGCCCAGGAGCTTACTGATAGCTGAGCGATACTGCAGTTGCAGTGCAAGAAACCGAGAGCCAGGAAGTGAGTGGCAGTGCAGGTGCTGTTAGCACAGGCTCCCTCGCTTCTGAGCCCCCACAGCTCTGGTGCTGTCCTATGGAGTTGTCTCCACATCCTGTTGAAGACTTGAGAGCCTGTGAAATTGCTAACAAAACACTAGTACAAGCAGGCTTCACCTCCTCAGTCTCCTGCCTCCATCCCATCTGATGGGTCAGTGCTCCTCTCAGCCCTGAAGACTGCAGAAAGTCCACACAGCTCTTACTTTCTCATTAACTCATTCTCCATTTGGCTCAGCTGTGAGCATATCTGATCCCCAGTTCATGAGGGACTGGGAAATACTGGAGAGAGTCCAAGAGAGAGCTATGAGGATGATTAAGGGACTGGAACATCTCTCTTATGAGGAAAGGCTGAGAGACCTGGGGTTGTTTAGTCTGGAGAAGACTGAAGAGGGATCCTATCAATGTTTACAAATATCTGAAGGGTGAGTGTCCAGCAGAAATGGTCAGTGGTGCCCTGTGATAGGACAAGGGGCAATGGTCACAAACTGGAACACAGGAAGTTCCACTGCAACACGAGGAAAAACTTGTTTCCTGTGAGGGTGACAGAGCACTGGAACTGGCTGTCCAGAGACCTTGTGAAGCTGCCTTCTCTGAAGACTTTCAAAACCTGCCTGAATATGTTCATCTGTGGCCTGCTCTAGGTGGTCCTGCTCTGGCAGGGGGGACTTGATGACCTACAGAGGTTCCTTCCAACCCCTAACATTCTATGATTCTATGATCTCCTGGAGATATCCTGCAGCTATTTCCATGGATCTCGAGAAAAGTAACCAGAAAGGTATTTACATTCCTTGGGAACAGGTGCCAACAGCAAATACATACTACTTGGTACTAAAAGCTACCCTAGACTAGCTAGTTTGGAACAGGGTAAGAAATACCCAAAAAGAAGTAAACTCTCTCACTGTCCTTGGTGTAGTAATAGTAGCCTGCTTTTTAACTGAGAACTATTAAACCCACACCCACAGGCCTCCAGCAGCCAGATGTCTGCAGCATGTTCTCAGCTGCTCATACGCTGTTGCCTACGTTCACCTCAGCTAGCTGCAGCCATTTTGGATAGGAATATCATCTTCTCTGTCTCCCTGGCTAATTTTCAGAGAGCAGTCTGGCTCTTGGGCTACTGCACATTCAGGACACACTGATTCACCTGCTGCTTTTATAGGCAAATGAGAGCCAGTGTTGCAAATTTGTTCAATGGCCCTTTTAAGTACATGGCTGGCTTTATGGCAGACAGCTCCTTTTAGATTAGGATAAATGCTTCACCAAGGAAATTAGTGCCACTGCACTTGTGAAGTCATGATATTCCTTACAAATAAAATCAGTGACTATAAATAGCCAGCACATTTTCCATCCTATGAGATTAGGAGTTTCTTCATTGCAAACCAGATGAGCTCGCTGAGAGATAATTTTGCCATGGCCAGATAGCTTCAGCATAAGATTGAGCCCATCATCATTAGTCCAATTAAAGCTCCTTTTTATACCAGTAAAATAACTGATGCACCGATAAACTACCTCAGTTCATTGTTACTGCTATATCCACAGCTGTTCTGAACACATCCATGTAATCAATACAGCCCACTAAAAGGTTTCTAAATGAGTTAACTCTTCCAGGAACCGGGCAGATTTCCGAGGGACTATTTGCTTATAAAATCTCATGCTTTTTGTTCTGTATTTCTTTTATTTCCAGAGGCATTAAGTCCAATCAGTAGCTGATCACACACACTTGAGCAGAGCATAATATGAATGTCATATGCTATTACTGTAATAGAAGTTGAGCAAGGGAACCTGGCCTTGAGGCTACTTTTCCCATGTAAAAAAAATACTTAACCTATCCCGTATCATTCTGACAGAACTAGGTTAGGGAGTGACTATATATGCAGCTACACCAGCAGAGCATGGCATAGCATGAGGGATGGGAGAAGGGTATCCAAAGACAGTAAGCTCTTACTCTGGCAGCAGCAGCCAGAACAAGCATGTCCCACAATAGTCTCAGCAGCATGATCATAAAGGCCTATTTTTCTACCATGCTACGCTGCAGGCCATCATTTAACACAAACTGGACCTCTACTGTCCCTATTCTTTTCTGGTGGCATTGCCCCCACTCAAGTGCTGCAGGTGCAAACAACTGCGCAGCTCCCAGAGCAGCAGAGAACTCTGTTCATGTTTAAAGAATGTGGCTGTAGCTACAGTCACCAGGTTCTTGCCCTATTTTCAGAGATGGATTAGAACATTCTCAGAAGCCACACAAAATCTCCCTCCATGCCTAACTTCAACTGCACATCCAGGAGGAACAAATCCCTCAGGTCAGCCTCTCCCTGCCCTGCTTCAGGGAAGGACTGGGTGGAAGACAGGCCTGCACACATTTCTCAGGGGGTCTGGAGCTTTTGTTGTTGGCTGCAGTTCAAGCCCCCAAGTAGAACCGCAAAGCCTGTTAAAAGCTTTGTTAACCTTCTATGAGACAAAACGCTTCAACTTCAGCCTTATTCATCTACAAATCTCCCTTTTTGAAGCCAACACTTTAATTTCAAGTATTCGCTGCATTCTGGAGATACAGGTTTTCTAGCAGCTGCAGATACCCATGCAAAAAGCAATCACTCCTATATGATGCCTACAGCACTACATGAGAACTTCATGGCCCAAAAGGCAACTGTTGAGTCTCCTCTGAAAATTAATTCCAAGCAGCCACATACCAAGCAACACAGCTGGGTGCTGTATATGCATTAGAGGAGCTACTGAGAGATACTTTTTTCACTCTTAAGAGCAGTCACCACATCCTTATAGACTATTATGGGGGATAGACAATTCTTCTTGACCTAAACAGAGCTTTTCACCTGTTCATTGCTATCCACTGCTGATATTGCCACTAGAAATGCAAAAAGGCAACTCTGCGTTTCCCGTGCTGAAACACAATTCTTTACTGAGTTCATTTTGAATTGTGTCTCAAAGACCAGACAGAGATGGTAGTAGGATGCATAGCTTTTGCTAACTTATCAAAATCCTTCTGGGAGACAAAATAGTATACATTTTTAGAGGGGTTCCCATCAACAGATTTCTAATTTGTTGGGGTTTGGTTTTTGGTGGGTTTTTTTTTTCAGCTAGCACAGCTCATGTGGGACTTAGCCGAGAATACATATCCTGAAGCTGGGTTTCTGAAGTTTTCCTCACACCAGGGTACCGGGATGCTACCTGCATAAGAAAATTCATAAAGGGCAGAGCTGCAGCTCAGGCCCAATGTCTCTTCTGCCTTCTTCAGATCATGAGGATCACCCAGACATCCAAGAGACAGAGTGCTCCTGAATGGACCCTGCAGCAGTTCCTCACTGCCAGCTACAGCTGCAGTGGAGCAGCTGGTGGCAGTTTGTCATGGGGATACAACACCAAGCTTTCTAGACTTTGTCAGACTGGCTGATACCTCTGGACACCACTCTGCCATTCCTGTTGGTCAAGGAGACTCTGTAGCTATCACAGACCCAACTCTCAGTTGGCCCAGGTGGTCACCACCAGCTTTTCTTTGTTTGTTTTTAAATCCTTTTGGAGGTTGTTTATAAAGGCTTTGCATTCCTGAGAAGCAGGAGGGCCACTTTGAAGGGTGGTGTCCCAAAAGTGGTGAATTCTACATTGCTTCAGTTGTACAACTCTGCCTTACAGTCCCCATCCAGGGAACTGAGCTAAAGATAGCTACACCTTCTAAAGACTGTGGAGGCTGCATCACCTTTGAAAGTTTTGAAATTTCCAGTAGACTGCATCAGTCATGGTGAAGTGAGACATGGTGGTTAAACTGAACCTTTCATCAAGAAGTAGAACCCGATTTGTGAAGGGAATGGGGATAGCGTTTTCTTGCTTCAAAAATCACACATCTGTCAGAGTCCTACAGCATATATTACCTAAAACTATTTGATTGTTTCCTGTTGTTTCAGTTTGTTCTGTGTGCCTGGAGTATTTTGCAGTTTCACTGTTTCCCCAAGACTGTCAATCAGTTTCTCCTGTTGTTAGTGTTGCTTTTTTACACACCATTAAAATTTAAAAAATATTAAAGAAAACATTAGAACCTTTTCAGAATGAACAGAAAATGTGATTATAATCCACTTACAGCAGCTGGGGGCAAGGGCATATCCAGTAGCAATAACTCCGCAAATTCATTTTTTTAAAAACTGATTGCATTTCAAATTTACTATCTCTATGTAGCCGTAGAAGACATCACTTTTGTTACAGAAAGTGACTAAGAGCACAAGTTCTCTGTCTGGGGCAATTTCAAAATCAGCCGAGGAAACACAATTTCATCTCTATTAATGAAATGATGCACAGATACATTGATTAAATGAGCATAAATTGGTGATCAACATAACTTTTGCTCGGTACTCACATTTTTAGAAACAAAAAGTTGGGTAGCATGTTACTTCTTTTAGGATTGAAAAAAAAACCTTGTAGTTACCAAGACAAGAAATGCACAACTTCAGGGTTTTTTGTTTAATTGTTTTTCTTCCTGTAATTGACAATTAGCTCTACTAATTACAAATCTTTAGTTCTACTTTTGTTGGTTTAATCACTTGCAAGCTTCAGTCCCCAAAAGTAAGATCTGCACCCCTCCAAAGAGGGGCACCTATTTTCAATTTTTCTCTCCCAGCAGCTCAAGATGCTCCTCTAAACACCAGTCTTAGCCAACAGGCTAGATCTGAGAGCTGAGACACAAAAAGCTACATAGCCCTTCAGTGTGAGCAATAATGGAGAAATTACCTCATTAAACTCCATGGTGCTAATATGTGTCACCATTTACAGAAAAGCCTGCCTCAGGAAAGAGACAATCTATATGGGGATGGAACCCACAGTATTTATGGCGACTTACATACCTGTGAGCAGCCTTCATCTTTAATACAGACAGCCTTCTTCAACACACTTACTCCTAAGCAAGTGCCATCTGCATCACATGTTTGCTGCTCATCGTAAGCCAGGGAGAGCAACAGGAAGAAGAAGAAAAGAGCATGGCAATACTTTCACCAGACAAGAACATCTTATTATTTTGATTCACCTCCTGTGGGCAGCAGAGCAAGGAAGGGTTAGAAGGATCTCTCAGACCCAGATATAGTGAATCCCAAAGAGCTAACCAGAAGATGGCGTGAGAGGAACAATTTTCAAAGAAAATCATCAGCTGTGGCCTTCTGACTGCAGCTGAATCGGCCATCGTGGGACCCTGTCTCCCAGCCACTCTGTAGCTTCCACGGGGTGGAAGCTGGCCTTGAAAACAGGAGAGGTGCCTGTGGATATGGGTGGATAGTGGATTTAAGTGATTACTTAGAGATATTTTTGACCTCCAAACCCAGTTTGCTCTGGAAATTTGACACGTTCTGAAAATCTGTAAAACATGAGTACAAAAAGGAAAGAACATAGAATCATAGAATGTGGGGGGTTGGAAGGGACCTCTATAGATCATTGAGTCCAACCCCCCTTGCGAAAGCAGTGTCACTTAGGGCATGTCACACAGGAATGCAATCAGATGGGTTTTGAAAGTCTCCAGAGAAAGTGACTCCACAACCTCTCTGGGCAGCTTGTTCCAGTGTTCTGTCACTCTCACAGTAAGGAAATTCCTCCTCATGTTGAGGTAGGACCTTCTATGCCCAAGTTTATACTCACTGTTCCTTGTCCTATATCTGGGCACTACAGAAAAGAGATTGGTTCCTTCCATTTGACACCCACCCTTCAGATATTTATAGACATTAATAAGATCCTTGCCCAGTCTTCTCAAGACTAAACAGCCCCAGTTCCCTCAGTCTTTCTTCATAGGGGAGATGCTCAAGTCCCTTAATCATTCTTGTATCATTTCACTCTCAAATGTACAACATGCTTTATATTCTGAAAAAGCATCTACAAATATTTTCTTCCTGAGGTTCATACAGCTTTCATTTGTTTGACAGTATTTGCTTTGGTTCAGACTTACGTGGACCAGGGAATTAATTTTGTATGACAGCCACACAGAGCTGGGTGAAGAGTTTTAGTAACTGAGTGAAGCACAGGACACAGTTTTGATGAACAGCTTCCAGTGCAGATCCATCGGCAGTGTTTACAATTTAATGTTGTAAAAGGAAAATATGTTCACATTAGTGTTCCAAAGTTAATCTATTAGATTTTCTTTAACTGCCACATTTCTCACAGGGAAAAACTTCACAGTTTGAAGAAGCAGTGACACTCAATAATGATCCATGACTTCTTCCCCCTTTTAATATTCCATTTATTTCAGTTTTACCAGCCCATTTTCAACTAGAAATCCTGGAAAATGTTCACATTTGTCCTGATTAACCCGATGTCTCTATCTTATATATATAAATATAAATATATTAAATGCTCAAAATAAGAAGGACTTTATACTAATGCTCCACATTAGCTGTTAAACTGGGATCTTCAATATCACTTACTTCAATTAGTTACTTGACCTCTAGTGGCATTTCTACCCTTTCTCAGCCCTTTATCCATCCACAGAGATCCAAATGGCCTCAGAGTTAGTCAGAGCTCAGACCCTTTTGCACTCACTATCACTTGGTTGCACCCACAAAGAATGGGGGCCACAGCGGGGAGAGACTGGGTGCCCAGATCCGTGGAGGAATGAGTCCAACAACCATCAGAAGGTCCCTCCTCTGCACTGGCTGTGTTGAATCCTACTCAACCCATCTGGCACTTTGAGATGATGCTTCCTGATTGTATGTCCTGGAAAGTTGCACTCTGACTAATGTTGTGAGGGTAGCTTTGAGTCTCTTGGAAGCTAGGCAGAGCCACTTACATCCGGAAGGAGATTAACTGACAAGTAAGGCAGTGTTATAGACTGTATTTTCCTCTGTACATCAGATGTTGGCTTTGGTACCTGGAATCCACCTGTCATGCTCATATAACCAAACCAGCTGCATGGCAGACTGGTACAATGCTCTTCACATTTGTTTGGTATTAACCTTTTACATTACCAATTTAGCTGCCATGACTACTGCTTCTTTTGCAGAATGTGGTAAGAAACGTTTGGAAAACACCCTGCAATGACCTAACTACACACCATTTCAAATATTTTTTGGCAGTATTACCTTACATAAACTGTCTGCAAATACCTCTCTCTTACTCTACAAGGAAATGCTCGTAACAGATGTAGCACAGGGCCCCTAAATGGCAGGTATGAGATGAGATGGGATACTCATGATAAAGATTTTTTCAATGACACACTAGCAAACAGTTAATAAAGAACCCCTCTAAACACAAAAGGTAGGTAAGAAGTGGGAGAAAAAAAGCTGTGAGCTACAGAGGAGGAAAAAACCCACAAAGACAGACTGAACACAGTCTCCAAGTAGGTTCTCTGGGCAAGTTCAAAACTCCATCCATATCAGCATGCATCTAAGCACCTTTAAAACACAGGCTCAGAGTCTCTCAGTGGCTCACCACAATGAACCCGGGTTCCTCCTTGGACAGTTCTTAGTTATGAGGTTTTCCCCGCTGGCCCTGATTTTTCTGTTCAATGGTTAACATTAATACTTCATAGCTGTATTGGTTACCAGCTATTTCTGATGCCATCCTCTCCTGGCACTGTCCCCAATAAACCTTTAAAGTATTGTAAGGCAGAGTCGGGACACAATCCCTCCTAACCTCAGCTGTGAGTTTTTTTCTATTGTCCACATTGAAAAGGCAGCAGGGACAGTTTCACAGTTTGAGGCTCACTAAAGCACACAGCATGCCTCAGGGGACAGCTGGCTATGTCTCCACCGATTTTTGCCCTTTGACAGCTCCACTCCTGTAAGTCATACAGAGAAACGTTTGGCTGGGAGGCAGCTATGTATATTTGACAAGGAGAGCAAACACCGAGACATGCTGAATAGCACCTGTCCCCAAGAAGTTCAGAAAAAAAGGAGTACAAATGCACCCTCCAGCAGAGCAAACACAAGTTCCAGTGACCTGAGAACTAATACAATATATTGATGCTGCAGTGAAAATTCTCTAGGATAGCTGGTAATGTCTTCAGCTTATGTAAGTGTGAAAACATTCCACTTCCTAATGAACAGCAGGTGATTTCAACTCCCTCTATTCCCTGTATAGCACCTCTTTGCCACAAGAGTGCATCCTTGCAGTTTGCACTTGGGCACATAGCCTCTTACTGCGGTATCAAGGTAACAATACCTTCAATCCAGAGTTGACTTATCAAAGGCTATGATTTTGTACTTATCTGCAAGTGCTTAGTTTGATATTAGATCTGGTTTATAGCATCCCAAATCAATAGGATGGTAACAAAATGCCTTTGAACTAGATTTGGATAGGTAAAAAAACCTGCTGAATAGCTAGAAAAACTGTCTCTAAAGCAATGCTGTAGTTCTTTCTGTCCATCTTTCCTAAGTTTCCTTCCCATAGTGTCCTTTCCCCTGTCATGCTAAACCACCCTAGTAGTTAAACTCACAATTCCATACCAGGTGCTGGCTATGTATTAGTCAGCATTATAAAAAAACGTTATTTTGCAAATTAATCTTCTCAGCAGATGATCTCAAAGCATGTCCCTAGGGGTAGGAACCTAGGTGAATAGAAATAACATCATATTTAATGCATGCACTTGATACTACGCAAACTCTCATAAAACCAAGACTTTGAGCCTTGTGCATAAACTGAGCAAAGGGCAAGCTGATGGAAACAGAAATCTCCTCAGGTTCCCCTTTCTAAAAGGAGCTGTTCCATCTTTTTGTGGCTTTTGCCTTTCCGCTGTGCTCTTTCACTTCCACTCTTGCCCTGCATAGCTAGGTGCAGAGTCGAGAGCCTAAAGAGGATGAGTGTTTCCTACTTTGATCAAAAAACCATCTTGCCGACACCCTATCAATTAACAGGACTGGCATGGCTGTTCCCCAGACAGGTTGTTTCATTGTTACACACATCTTCCCAAAGCTTTAATCCTATTTTCCCAGGAACCACTCCCTCTGGGAATTATCATACAATACCAGGTTGGAAGGGACCTCAAGGATCATCTTGGCTAACCTTGGCAAAAGCATGGTCTAGACAAGATGGCCCAGAAACCTGTCCAGATGAATCTTAAAAACATCTAGTGCTGGGGAATCCACCACTTCCAATGGCTGATTGATTGTCCTCATTATGAAAAATTTTCCTCTTGTGTCCAACTGCAATCTCCCCAGAAGTAACTTGTATCCATTACCTCTCATCTTTTCCCTGTGACTCCTTGTAAAAAGGGAGTCTCCACCTCCTTTGTAGCCACCCTTTAAATACTGGAACATGGTGACAAAATCTCCCCTATGTCTTTTTCTTCTCATGGCTAAACAAACCTAGTTCTCTCAGTCTTTCCTTATATGGCAGCTTCCCAGTCCTTGGATCTTCTTGGTGGCCCTTTTCTGAACCCTCTCCAGTCTGTTCACACCGTTTTTGTATAGCGAGGACAAAAACTGAACACAGTATTCTTCTGCTTGGCAGAAGTAGATGCATCACTGCTGGTATTTCCACAATTTCCTCAATCACTGCTATCCTTGAAAGAATTCAGCATAAACCCCTCACAGTCCCAGTTAAGACACAAAGGCTCTACAGATTATACACATGGGTTGACAAATGTTTACACTGTTAGAATACTTGTAATTTCTGACTACCTGCTACTTTGGGAGACTGTCTGGTCTAGATGTGCCAAGGAGATGGGGACCCCAGACAGCTGGGTCATTTCCCAGCTTTGTCACAGGCCCTGCATGTGGGACCTCACAACAGTCAAGTAAGTCATTCAGCCTGCTGGTGCCTTCATTTCATTTTCATCTGTTACTTGTCTCACTTATTTAGATTGCCAGCTCTGTAGAACAAGGACTGCTTCTTACAATAAATACATTGAAGATCACAGGTGTGGTTTCTAGGTCCAACTGCAGTGCAACAGAAAACAAGAAAGAAGAACCGAGATGGCTGGAAAGATTGTCCACAGCTTTAGGTTGGCGAGGCCCAAGAAGTACTGTCAGAAGGACATGTCAAAGGTAGAATTCACAACAAATAAGATTGCTTATGTGAATGTCTAAAAGAAAATAAAAGCACACATTACAGTAATTAAATTCACTTAAGAAGAGGCAGAAAAAGAACACGTGACACACTGTTGTGGATAACAGACAGTGTAGTCACTGAAGTGGTCTATCTATAAGCTGATCTAGGGCACGATTTAATTTCCCAATAACCTCAAAGGATGTTTGTTTCCAACTTCTTAACAACGATAGAGGGAAAATTTCTTGCTCAAGAAAGGAGGATTAAACAGACAGATAACTTAGTAATGCCTGTGGTTAAGTGGATATATGTCAGATAAAAGTACTTACTGTGATGAAGGGTGGTTATAAATATGAAGCAGTCTGGGATGTGAAAACAAAGGCAGGATGTTGGTGTGAAGTGGTGGCAGTCCTACTAGCAAGCAGACAATCAATAGCTTCTGGATAAAAAAAGTGCAAATCAGGCAACAGAGAACAGCACTTTAAAAAAAACAATTTACTTAAAAAAAAAACCCCTCTCATAGGCTAGAGAGAGGGCAGTATTAGGAAAAATGAACAAGAGTTTGATCCCAAAGTGGACATAAATATGTCACAAATTGCACTCAAGTAGCTGATTAGTAAAAACCCTGGGCAGGCAGGGACTAGTCACCAGAAAAGAAAGTTAGACCTCAGTATAAGGCTGGCCCAGGGATGGAGAAGACAGTAAGGCAGCAAGCATTAGGCAGGCCAAGGAAGGCCCAGCTACAGAAGGTTAAATGAATTTTTGAACTGAACACCTCCCTTCAAAAGCTATGAAACTGTGACCTTTCACTCATCAGCTGACAGACTGTCCATCAGTATAACAGACTAAACAGGCAGTGGAGGATGATGAGGTATTTAAATTTAAAGTAGTCTGATTATCTAAAGGAGCATTTAGTGCATCTCAGCAATTAAGATACAGATGCAACAGCTGTACCTGCCAGTTACTGTCTCTGGGCTTTTAAGAATTTGCTTTCACTTTGAAAGATTTCAATACTATAAAAGAACAAAATACCTGCCAAGAACTCAGAGATCCTCCCACCGTGGGTTCATTAAGTGCAGCCCTAAGACATGTTGAAGCAACACCCCTGCACCCAGGATGCCGTGTCTTGCTTTTATTTTTTTCTGAATACATTTTTTCTCCCTTCAGTTTATTCAGTCCTTGGTTTTCCTTCTCTATTTCGCTGTTCTCTTTTCTCCTGCTCTGTCCCACCATTCCCTTCTACAGTCTTAGCTATGGTATTATCACAAAAAGGGGATATGCAATATGAATGTTAATCAATGCATGTCAATGACTCAGAAGTCATTAAGATAATGAAGCCTAACCTCATTACGCAGCCCTGTACTCTTGTCTGCCAAACAGCCACATGCTCCTAAAGATTTCTTTCCTATTACACAGTAAAAGAACAGGCTAGACCCTGAATTTGGTGGATTTTGCAGTTTTACTGTTTACTGCAGAATAAACTCTGAAAGTTACTTATTTAGACAGCAATGAGCTAGAAAAATGCCAAAGCACCTACAGAAGAAATAAAGTCATGCCTTTTGGGCTTCTGTTTGGCTGTTCTGAGTCTGGTCTCCCAATGTTATGACATTAGATTAACTTACTCTTCTTTACTTTTTTCTCACATCACTTAAAAATCTTGTATATATGAGGTCAACGTTGATTCTGAACAACTTCTGGTTTCATGCCCGAATAAGCACTCTCAAAATGTAGAGGAAGGTTTGCAACAACGCTGCACCTCATCACTTCATTGCAAAGAAAGCTTCCCTACTACAAGAAAATGTTAAGCAGCACGTTTATGTGCACCATCATATTACCAGGCACTTCCTACCACCCCTTTTCGAGAATTTCAGGCGATAGGTCAAATCCATCTTGCAGGTATATGTGATTAGCCATGGATTAAATTAGTCACGGGTGAAAATACAGCTATAACAACCAGGTCAATGGGTCTGTTCTTAAATCTGTCTTTAGAAGTCCAAATATAGGCAAAATTGCTTGCAAAATACTGCTGTAGTTTTCCTATACTTCTAATAAACTGAAGTATAGTCTGCAAAGCTATTTTCCACAACTTCTGGCCAAATCACTTGTAAAGTAAAGATATATTGCCCAGTCTACAGTCCTTTCCTTGTGGGAGAAAATGGCACCCAGATGGAGGAACAGGTTTCATCTTTCTCACTATCCTCTTCTCTGCTCCAGACAGATCTGGGAAGAGGTCGACCAATTCCACTCACCTTCTGCAATACTGCTCTATGACTTGATGGTTGGTACTGGCATCAAAAATTCATTCAAGCCTCCCTCCAAGAAGCTGAAGACCTGCATTTGTTCACCATGCTCATTTCTGAGCAAAGAGAGACACTCAAACAGGCAAACAAAGGACACTTGTGCAAGAGAGAGGAACCATTGCAACCTGCTCCTTGATCTTGGTTGGCATCCTGCAAAACCATTCCATTGTTATAATAAAATTTGTTTTTACATATGCTCCTGAGAAGCTTTGAACTGCCCCTAACACTGGACAGTGGAACTGGCATGAACTTTGACAGTGACATTACCTATGGAAACAGTGCCTGCTTTTCTAAATGTCAGCAATGGGGGAGGAAACTGAAGACTGTTGGCTGTTTTGGGCCTGGTCAGAATGGACAAAGGCATTAGGTTTTTGCCAGTGCCACTATAGCATCTGGGTATCATGGTCAGCAAATCAAGGGGCTTTCCCTTGGCAGAAGGGCTCTGTCCCAGCACTACCCCAGCCTTTCGTGCACAAGAAAGTCCTTGGTGCCTGTTGGTGGAAGCTCTGAGAGACAGGTCTGCAGACCTCCATGTCAGCTGCCACTTTCCTGCTTCCTGGTTTCTAAGAGAGTCAAGGATGACAAACAACTTGTGGGTACAGGTCCTCCATTGCCAAACACAGGACGATAGAATTTGTCCTCCTTGCCCAGGCTACCTTTACCTGTAATTGCTGTTGGTATCTTTTATATCCAGGTGTATAAGGAATGACCACGCAGCAGGGACACCTCAAAATGTAGTTGTTTTTTAATTGCAATACAGGTTTAAGAGACTGTCCAGTCCTCCTATGGCCTCTCCAGCAGGTGGTTAAAACAGACAGCAATCAATGAGTCATACCACAAACAGCAGAAGAATTGTATTCATTATTTAGCAGTCTCTGTGGACTCTCTGCTGCTTGGAGACAGCCTACATCTCCTATCAAACATTTAACATGTTCCAGTTCAGTGCAGTTACACACAGCTCAGAGCACAGATGTTGTCCAGAAGAATCTCTTAGTGCTCTTTTTGTGCTGCCTCCTTCCAAGTCTCATATTCCTTCCCCAGCCTCTTAACTTCTTGGCATGGGTTCAGCTCTTTTTCACTTAAAAAATTAATTTAGTGCTCATGAAAGCTGCCATACTGCCAGCACTAAAAACCACAGCCTTATCTTTGCCCACAGTGCAGGTACCGAACAAGCAATCGTGTTGCGTGATACTGACCTGATGACGCATCTCAGCCCTTTATTACCGGGCACAGTCTTTAGAGATCGGTTACATTCACAAATTAATTAATTTCTCACCTTCTAGTTGAAAATACACAAGGTCCAATGATACAGAGTTGATTCTAGAGTGCCAAGAGAGATGGCAGGGGTGCTTACCAGGCCACTGTCCATCATTTAGCAGTCCTGGCTGACTGGGGAGGTACCAACAGATTGGAGGTCAGCCAATATAACACCCGCATATAAGAAGGGACAGAAGGATGATCCAGGGAACTATAGGCCGGTCAGTTTGACTTCAGTACCGGGGAAGCTGATGGAACAGATCATCCCAGGTTCCATTACGCAGCACATGCAGGACAACCAGGTGATCAGGCTCAGTCAGCATGGGTTTATGAAGGGCAGGTCCTGTTTAACAAACCTGATCTCCTTCTAGGACAGGATAATGTGCTTGTTGGATGCAGGTAAAGCTGTGGATGTTGTCTATCTTGACTTTAGTAAGGCATTTGACAGTGTTTCCCACAGCATCCTATTAGAGAAATTGACTGCTCTCGGCTTGGAGTGGCATACACTTTCCTAGGTAAAAAACTGGTAAGATGGATGAGTCCAAAGAGTTGTGGTCAATGGAGTTAAATCCAGTTGGTAGCCAGTCACAAGTGGTGTCCCCCAGAGCTCAGTACTGGGGCCACTCCCGTTTAATATCTTCATCAACGATTTGCATAAGGGCATAGAGTGCACCCTTAGTAAGTTTGCAGATGACACCAGGCTGGTGGAAGTGTCAAT
>VWZY01003727.1:226601-260127 GCA_013399075.1 Chloroceryle aenea | reverse complement strand
AGCTGGGTAGATGTTGTGCTTAGGGATGTGGTTTAATGGTTTTGTTAGGGGTGGGAATAAGGTTGGACTTGATGATCTTGAAGGTCTCTTCCAGACAAAACAACTCTGTGATTCTGTGAAAACAGGATCTCTGCAGCTCTGCCTGTATGAACAGGAGTAAAACCAAGCAGGCTTCTCTAAGAGACATCTAGACATCTATGGATGAAGAGCTCTGTAACAAGAATTGTTGCTATGAGTTGGATGATGTTTATGGCCTAACAGTTAGGTAACCACAGGGTTATTTTTTGGGGGTCACAGTGAATTTGGAACAAATACAAAACATATTATTCAAAATAGGCCTACAGCTCTTTTCTGATCCTCCATATTGATCCAGGAGTAAATGCTAATGCAACAGTGCTACTGCACCATAACCCTCCCTCTAAGAAGTAGCTAAACCCCTCCTTGTGTCCTCATTCAGCATTTCTGGAGGGAGGGTGTACACTGAATATTTGCAGTGACAGTATAGCAAGCAGTGCAAGATGGAAAGGATTTAGAAATATTCAAAATTAAAGACAGCTGGAGAAAATTTTCTATTAAATGTTTTCCAAACACAAACAAGGTTTCCAGGGAAATGTTTTGAGTTTCCATTGTAAACTACAGCTGTTTAAAGCAGAGTTATAAGCATGTGAGATTTCAGAATGTTTCCCCTCTCCATTTTTGACAGAAGTATGACTGCATTAATAGAAAGCTTTTTTTTTTTCTTAATTAAAATAAATATTTGGCAAAGCCAATCTTTTCTGAAACAACTCAACCAACCCTTTTTAAAAAATCTTTTAACAAAGGGAATGCCACCAGGTGACAAGAGAGACAAATAAAAAATACTTTTTTTGGCAGTAAGATGACTCAGTGACCTAAAATGAAGATAGGAAATTAATTATAGCAGAAATAAATAAATCAGAATAACTTTTAAAGGCAAAATCCTATATGGAGAATCAATGGCAGCTACTGCACTTCAAAGGGACAGTTATGTGTCTGAGCACCTGGCATTAATGTGTACAAGTTAAGTAGGTGTTGCTCTTTCTCCTGATGTAATTCTAAATTGCTTAAGTTCACTGAAAAGATTATTGGCTGGTTTTTCTCCAGCCAGATCAAAGGAATCTGACAGTGAGTGTATTTATACTTCATTGCTTTGGACAAAGCCAAAATGCTTTATTCTGTATAAGAAACAGATAATATGTATTTTATAGATGATGACTTCTGAAGAGTTGTCTCAAAAGAGACAAACATGGAATACTTCCATGGAATACTCAGTATTTCATGACCACAGCAAGATTCAGCAGCTATTTCCTTAATTCATTTCTCTGACAAAACACAGCAAAGCACTTCAGCAATACCATGGACTGGTGTTTGCCTCGGCTAAGTCTGTTAAGCACTAGCTTAAGTACTAGCAAGTGTTACTGTTTGTGCCAAATTTCTATCCAAATATTTTAAATAATTTTTGGGATTCTGGTCTATGTCTTTTGGAATACATTATGAAAAGATGATTTTTCTGATAGCTCTGGCGTATTTCTCCACACTACCAATCTTGCAGGAACTTTCAGTTGTCTCCTAGACTTTCACAACTTATTTACGTGCAGCTATTCTTAAGAATGCATTTCTCATGATTACACAGGAGACAGACTGGCAAATATACTATATGAGGTAATCAGTTACAGCAACCATGCTCTTAACACAACATGACAGCTCTTTACTCAGCAACTTTGCAATAGAAGCCCTGGTATTTAGAACCATTAATTTTATTTTTATTTCAAACTTACACAGTAAGAGATTAAAACCAAATTGTCCTTCGGTGAAAAGACCACAAGTCTATGTGAAATTGTAGCATATAAAACTCTGTGTGGCTGTTTTCCTCCGGGTGAACTGGGAATAACACCTAGCCAATGGAGCCCAGCTTGGGCGTGATCATATCTCTCATGATTTTACCCAACTTTAAGTTATAAATATCCAGAGTACTCAAATTACACCTTTAACACAGCATTCATGGGATATTATAGCCATGAAGCATAAAATAGACTAGACTCATATTTAAGTCACCTGTCAAACTGCTTGAGATGACAGTAACCAGTGTGAAGTGTTTTCCATATGCAGGTACTTTCTAGGAGCACCTAAATCACATTTCAGCCACAGAAGCAAGGGGTGTGCCACACCTCAATGCTCCATGTATAAGAGACAAATTTGTACTGTCTGGTCTGGATTCTCACTCATCAGTCAGAAGGTGGCAATAAAACCTCCCTTCTACCACCTTTTCTTCCCCTCAGTAAACCACCTCTGCTCTTAGCAGTAAAAGTCAACACACCACATATTCTTCAAGGCTGTTACTTGGGCCCATTATTTATACACATTAACTGTTTATGAATGTCCTAGTATGAAGAAAACACAAGAATACAATAAAATTTAAGAAGCCCATGGAATTTCTTATATAGACTGTCACCTTTATCTAAATCCAAACAATTAGATTCAAATTCACACACAGGACAGAGACAAAGGAGGTAGCATCATACCCATGCTACAGATGGACAAGTGAGGTGTGAAACTTGACAAGACTTCCCATAGCCATACATAGTTAAAGTGGCAAAGCCAGGGATGAGTTCCAATTTCCTGTTTCTCAATTCACTGATTTTGTTGGCCTTTTTTTTGTTGTTTTTTTGTTTGTATTTGCTTATCTTCTGGTTTTGTTTCGTAAACCATGGACACATGAAGCTGTACTGACTTGGATACAAAAATAAAACATGCTTCTCCACATGCAAAAATATCAATTATGATTTATGTTCCATTATTATGTAGAAAATATAGATGTACAAGATCTTTTGCACAACAAAAGGTGGGGGGAGAGATTAAACAGAATGAAGAAGAGCAAAATACTAAAGCAAATGAAAGAGGGAAATTAATCTTACTGCAATAAATGCAATATTTGAATACAAAAGAAAACACCCTGCCACATAAGGCTCAAACTGAGCTGCATCTGCAGTTTGGAGAATGAGCTTCATGCTACCTCCAGGAAAACTCACACTGCACTTTCATTACGCATCATTTCTTCAGGGCAACAGCAGCATGACAATACTCATTATCCTCATCAGGCTTATTCTCAGCCCTTTATATGCACCTGCCAGCTCTCACAGGACTGCTCTGAATCAGCACACTATTCATTTTTACAGATACAGAAACATAAAGAAGTTTCCAAACAGGTGACAGCAACCTGCCTTGCTGGTTCAATGTTGGTTTCGTGGGGTATGTTCAACCTGCAGACCACAGTGCAGTGCATTTTTCTCTGCTAGCTGGCCATCAGCTAGCTTTGGTGCCTACAGCAAATATGAAACCCTATGTAAGCTGCAAACTACCTAAGGAGCTCTGTGGTGCCAGACTGCAGTCCTACCATGACCCACAGAAGCCTAACTGAAAGCCATCCTTGGGATAGCCTTATGGGATAGATCTACTCGATCATCCAGGACACACCATCTCCAAAACTGAAACTTTGCTACTCAGTGTTTTTTGCTGTCCCTTTGGCTCCTTAGAGGCTGCTCCCCAAAAGCTGCCCCATTCAGTGCTGTTTCTGCTGTCTACTCCCTTTGTCACTTAATACTCAACATTTACATCTGGCTTGATGTTCCCCTTAAGAGTGACCTATCTCTTCCCATGCTCAGGCATCTTTGTGCTCTCCTGTGTACCAGGCTGCAAAGCAGTCTGCAGTATAGACACATCTGTATCCACAAGCTCTAAGTGGCCTAATGCGCATACACTGTCTCTCAGCTTCACTGTGCAAGAAGTGGACTCAGCAAGCTTTTTAAATTGCATTCCGCATATTTTGACATCTTACATGAGTTCAGCATTACATCAGCATGAAAGTATTTGCTTGACTAATAGCTGAACTGAAATTCATGTATCTCCATTTTTTTAGGCTGCAGGAATGTTAAGAAAACCATGAACACTAATACACTTTATATAATCACAGTGCATGGATCAACTCACTTTTATGACTCATCTATGACACTATTCAAGCGTTCTAAAGAGTGGGAAGATAGTATTGCATTGAACAATGGACAGATGGCCTAATTCATAAAGGAAATAAATTAGTATTTTCATAGTTCATGATAGTAGTTTGAGATTCAGTGAAGCATTGTAATAGATAAGCTAGAACTGCTGACACTTGCAAACAGTTAAATGGTTCAGTATCTAGTGCTTCAAGCATAAACTCAGGCTGAGAAAACATTTTCTCTCTGGTTTATTGGGAGGTTAATACAGGATGGATTGTGATGATAATGGTTTTCAGGTTCAGCCCTTTGTTTAAAGGTCACAGCCACAGGCACAAATATACTATAGACCATTGCCAGTGTTGCTGCAATTTACCAGTGGAAGTAGAGGTCACAGGTGAGTAAAACAGCCTCTCATGAGTTCTTGATGAGCATGCCATCTTGTTCTTTCATAAGCCAGGCTTACAACAAAACCAGAATACAGCCAGGCAAGCATATGCATAGTGCACAGGTGGATGGTTTTAATATTGTTTGGGCTTTTTTTAAATAAAATACAAGTATTATCCAAGTCTGTGTGACCTGATCTAGGTGATCGTGCTCCAGCAGAGGGATTGGACTAGATGATCTTTCGAGGTCCCTTCCAATCCCTAAAATTCTGTGATTCTTTGCCTATCTAAAGTATTAAGGAGGTTTTTTTTTCCCCATACTTGAAAGAGGACCTCAAGATAGCCAAGAGAAAGAAAAATAGGGTTTTTTAACTCCTCTCCAAAGAAAAGAAAAAAATCTTGTTCCAATCCCCAGGTACATACATTTTCCTAATTCTTACTCTTTCTTAACATTTCCACTCAGAAATTTATATAATAAGAAGCATTTATTTTAATAAATGTTACATATATTGTACATGTAAATAACACCCCATGGAGGTAAAGATACACTGTCCCAATAGATTCTACTGATTGTGGCAAAGACCAGCAGGAAGGTCAAGGTGAGACCTAGGAAACTTGCACTTTTGATTCTGAATCCTTTGAATTGTCATCCAGATATCTACAAACAGATCACTTGCCTTTAGTCAGGTCTGAAATGCATAACCAGGTTATAAATTACAGCACTTACAAGACAGTTTTCCAGACTATTACTCAGATCATCACTTGTTTAAAAAGTAGTTGCTCAGGTTGGAAATCTGGGACAAAAAGATTACATATCTGATCGTAAAACACTAAGGTCTTGAACCCAAACTTCCCATATCTGAAAAGTAATGTCTTCATTACTGTCTGTTTTGACAATAATTCCCATCTTGCGCCTCAGAAATTTCCTGACAGATTTTGACCACACTGACATGTTTCCAGTAAGATGCAGACATAGTCAGTATTTTCCAATGAGAAAGTTTTAATCAAAACAGTCACAGTCAGCTTTCCCCTTTTAATAGCATTTGTTCAGTTAATGATCAAGTTTTTCTCCTAAATCTAGAAGCAAAGACTGGTTGGAAGGCTCAGCCACATTCGGACTGTGTTACTGTCATTTCTTTCCATCAGCAGCCACAGTTCTGCAGCTGTGTTGAGAGAGGGGTTCGAGAAGATCCCAGGCCCAGACAGGTCCTGGAGAGAGCCTGCTTCGAGCGACCGAGGCAGAACTGCGTTTATGGAGCAACGCTCAGTGTATTTACCAGGCAGACTTCGACGTGCCTTAGATCTTGGGCCAATATCAGAAGGAAATACTAGCAATTCCCTCACGGGTTTTAAGCACACAATAAATAGAAAGATTTGAGCTAAGATAAATATGCCACCTCTGTAGTCCTTAGCAAAGGGAGAAGCGGAAGAAACAATTCCTTTCAGAATCCTTGTAACTGGGGGAAAGTCAAATAACACTGGAACTAAAAGAAAGCAGAGTTTCTTTTCCATCTGAATAGTCTTCCAAAGAGCAGAGAGCATTGGCAGTTGCCATTTTCAGTCACCAGGAAACAAATCTGAATACTTAGAAGCAGAAGAGAGAAAAAAAATGAAAATTTTACAGCAGTAAGCACTGGACTTCCATGGAGAATGAATGCACAGCTATATGCCTATAGGAAATTTCTGGTGAAATTTAAAGTAAAAAATCACTTAATGTTTTTGAATGAGAGTTCCTTACAGAAATGATGAATCAGAGGAAGACTAAACTGGACTAGACTTAGAATCATAGAATTGTTAGGGTTGGAAGGTACAANAGAGGGAGAGAATCACTTCCCTCAACCTGCTGGTCACACTTCTCCTGGTGCAGCCCAGGACACGATTGGCCCTCTGGGCCCACTGATGGCTCATGTACTGTTTCTCATCTACCAGTACCCCCAAGTCCTTTTCTTCAGGGCTGCTCTTGAGCCAGTAACTGCCCAGCCTATACTGGTGCTTGGGATTGCTCTGACCCACATGGAGGACCTTGTATTTTGCCTTGCTGAACTTCATGAGGTTGGCTTGGGCCCACCTCTCCAGACTGTCAAGATCCCTCTGGATGACATCCCTTCCCTCCAGTGTGTCAGCGGCCCCATTTAATCTACTTCACAGTGCACAGCAGCAGTTAGTCCCTATACATGCCAGAAAAACATAATTTGTAGCTACACTTATGATACACATATCCTGCATTGGTATTCTAAAACCTATATGCTAGTGGTCTTTAACCATTGCTGTTTTTCTAACAATTCTGTCTGTACTTACCTCCACCCCATCACCCCTGGACTTGCCCTAAAAAACCCAGCTAGGGTCAGTTCTGAATGACTGATGAATATCAGATACATTTTCCCCATGGGAAAATCTCTTTCATCAAATTTTAATGCTTACTCACCACCCTGCAGCTTCAACCATGAAGTAGAGAAGATAAAATGGAACACTGTCATTATTAAATGTACAATCTTGAAAGTTCATGAGTGCCCATATTTCCATTTGGATTTCCATTTGGGATTAGACCACTGTTCTGCAAATTGCATCAACTATCAAATACACTTTTTTTTTTTTAAAGTGGCACTAAATCTAGTTTCCTAGTACTGTCTTGGTGATCTCATGCTATAAATACAAGCGCAAAGAGATTACATTACCAGAGAAAAACAACAGGGAAGGAATTTTTTGAAGTCCTCTTGATGATTCCATTATGTTGCTCCTTCTAAGACAAATATTAAAAAGATCAGAACCAGTAAGTTTGCATTCTAGATGTCTATTAGAAAAGTCATTAGGATCCCATTATTATATGGGATAATGGAAAAACAACTCCAGTGCAATGCAGCAGAGACTCACTGATGGTCTTTCAACAAGAAATTTTAACAAGGGTACATGTGGCAGCTTCCTCTGAAGATGAAGTCACAAGAAAAATGGGACCATTTTAGCATGACTTCTACAGCTTTTAAAAGTAACATAAGGAATTAGAGACTATAATTTCAAATAATACTGTATTAGGGGCAACAAAGACTAACAAAAAGTGAGCCAAGTACTTTTGCAGTTCATTGTTCTTGTTCTTCCCAAGGGTTGCTATTTAAGTATCTATTATGTAGCAGACTGTAACACCTGAACAAAGCAGATATCATTTGTGGGAGCTGAACACATGGCTGGTTATGAACTACCTGTGTTACAACATCCCAGACAGGTGGGCATCACAGAAATACTGCAAGGCACCGGTATGAAAAGCTGCTCTGCAAGACATGGCCCATGGGCAATTGTAAAAGGTTCAGACTCCAGTCCAACACACCTTTGAAACAGATATTTTGTTCTAAGTGTGTATCCAAACTTCAGTACTTTTCCAAAAGTGGGTGAACAGGTGGAACAAATGCTGTATTTACAAGTTACGACAATCTGAGAACATAAATAACATTTTGCTGATTTAACTAAGGAAATACTGTCCTTGATTAAATGTTTTTCTTACTCCTTTTGAAATAACTCAATCAAAAGTCCTTTTATTATCTTTCTGTTCCACTGGACTGCAAAAGCAAGACTATTTTTTTTTGCTTAACCTTCATCCTCCTACTTATCCTTTAAGTATCTTCTCTCCTCTTCAATGCTAGCATCCTCTAGAATGACTACATGGCATCTGTTGTTTATATAGTGTGGCTTTCATCTTTTTAAAGAAATGAACCCATGCTAAGGCCCAGATACTGCCACTGCTGAGGTCAAGGTTAGATGCACACTGCTCAAAACAAAACCAATTATTTTCACTCTTTTTGGTCTCAGTCCAGCTTCCAGTTGGCGCAATAGGACCATCCAGTGGCCTCAAATATAGCAGAACTGGGCCAGCCATTATTTAAAACGTAATGAAGGGGCGGAAGTGTCAAACACACAGTGGTGACTGTAAAAGCTACATTCACTCCACTGATCGCAGAAAGAGAGATTTGTTTTAAACAATAAATGCCAGATGGTTATCTTTCATTCACCATAAAAAAATACAACTTCTGCCCAGATACAGCATCATCAGTAAAGACAAAGAACATCAGTAAAGATCTGAAGGAACAGCATTATGAATGTGGCTACGAAAATGCTCTGTGCATTTTCAGATAAATAAAACCAAACATCTGCAGCAGGTATATAAATAGAAAACACAACTGAAGCTTGAACAATTATTCCAGAATTATGATTTGCTGTCCCAAACTATTTCTGGAAGGAATTGCTATATGAATACAATATATTTTCTTAAGACATAATCCAATAAGGTATGCAAGGATTAATTCAGCTTCATATGAGTATCCAGACAAATGCTTCAAATAGACCACAGACTAAAGTAGCTTACTGCATCTGGGCTTCTCAAGCAATCCCTTAAAAATTATTTGGAAGGAAAGAGGTATTTATATACCTGTGATTCTGTGATACCTAGAAAGGGCAGCACACTACCACTGATGGGGCTCTGCAGGAAATCGAAACACTGAAGTCAGGACAAGACTTGTAGCCTTCCATAGAAGAGAATTTCAATTTGCACCACACAAAGCAAGCTGCTTTTGTACAAGGCATAAACACCATGGTGTGCAGCAGCTGATCACTGTGCAGGCCAGAGGTGTGTTTTGAGCTTTACAGATTTCCTGCCCAAAAGCCAAGTCCCAGGCTTTGTGCAGAAGTGTCTGCACAGTTAACATAGATGACTAAATAGTACACTCCCTGGTTGTCAAGGTTGCACAGTCCTTAGCACAAATCCTGCAAGTCATCACATAAAGTGCTATCTTCTAGAGATCCCAGATAGCTTTAGTCACCAGCTCTGAGCTTCCTGAACAGTTGCTATTTCATTTACCAAAAAAGAAAAAAAAAAAAAAAAAAAAGGTTCCAACTGCAAATGATGTCACAGCTGAACGTTTTCCTGAGATAGTCAGCTGGAGTGCTCAAATCCAGTCCCAAATCATCATGTCCCCAAAATCACAAATGTGTCCCATTCAGCTGCCAACAGTTTCAGCTGGCACTGCACATCTTGAACACAGTGCAAATAAAAATCTGTGGTATGGGAAGTGCTGACAGTGCAGCACAGCCAAAATAATAACACCTATCTGTATCACAAGTCTAGTAATCTACAGATGACGTGGTATTTCTTTTCAAATCCTTACATTCAATATCAGATTCTAATTTTTAGAACCCAAGCAATAGAGAAATGCCTCTATACGGAAATGCATTGAGCTACAAGGAGCATCACAATGTTTTATAATTTTCTGTAGAGCACCCTGTACTCAAGAATGCTGCCTAGATTAGACTGTGCTATATAGTTGCTATATCCTTGTGATCTGCTCCAGTTCAAGGTCCCAGTCCTACATGAATTACCCCCATGTTCATCTTTATCTCTACGAACAGTCTAGGTCTATCTCAATAGACCTGTTTGCAACTGAACCTCTGAACACAAAGGAATCTTTGCAGTACCAAGGCACAAGTAAGTACATTCCCACACTCCTAAAGTATGTGCTGTTATTGGTAACCCATGGGTTTTTTTAAACCATTCCTGGCCCAAAGCTACAGGAAGACAGAGCAGGTTTGAATAATGTTTTCAGTGTCACACATCTGTCATTTCTCAGTGCATTAAANNNNAAAAAAAAAAAAAAAAGTCATGCGAGGAATCCATGGAGATTTAGAGACATATGGCTTGGCAGACCCACTGTAAGTCCTGTTACCACATTTAACTAATTGACTTTGAAGAAGGAAAAATAATTAGCAGAAATAATTCAAATGGTAGGCAAATACAAATCATTAACGAGCATCGTTACTTACTGCTCATACTCCTGTCTATTTTTGATACAGAAGTGCTCTATTGTATCATTGTATCCTAACTGGAACTGCTAAATAAAACTGTAAGAATGAAAAATGATTTTCTTGAACTTCCATCAGACTATTCAGAATAGAAATAGAGAGGATGATAGCAACACAAATCAGGAACAAATAAGAGCAAGATCATGTGAAGAGAAAAAACAGGGCCAAGGTCATTTATCCAACCAGTTAAAGAGTCCTAGATTATGTCAGCTGCCTCTGGCAAAAAGGGGTATTGCAGAGAGAAGCAAAACCTAGATTCAGGACTGAGTCTTTATGTAAGAAAGAGGTGCCGTGACTCCTCCTACCTGATGACACTGCAGTTACAGAAAGCAGCAGATAAGTATCATTATGGTCTGGAGGAGTTCTGGTCATGTTGTCCTGTTCTCAGAATCCTGGAGCAAACCTGACAGCTCTACTGAGCTAATTCTGGTGCCACTGAGCTCACCCCCCCTCAAATGACAGCAATCAGGAACAACTTCAGTGAAGTCAATGGAAACAATACAGTATAGCAGAGTGGTAAATTCAGAACAGGCCAACCATATGTTCAAGAGTGGAAACTTGTCAAGGAAGTATCAAAGAAACCAGTAGCCTGGTCCAAACCAAGGACAAGCTGCAGCTTTCACTGCAGGCACCACAGGGCACTCGACTCCTGCCTGGGAATGTGTGTACAGGGAGCTGGAGGAGCAAAGAACAATAATCCCTCTTCTAATTTGATGGCAGCGCCCTGATGTAAGGTTCATACATAAAACACAACAGCTACTACTATTACCTTCCTTCACACTGCATGGAAAAGCCTGAAGGTGCTACCACCACTGCTTATTTAATATACTGAAGGTCTCCCAGAAAACTCCTCTCCCCTGTACAGGACTCACTGCTCTTGGACTCATGTCTTAAACCCAGCCCTTTTCTTAATACACAGAAAGTACAGTTTAAGTGCTTTCATGCTTCCCATTTTGAAGTCCGAAAGGGACAGATGGACAAATTGGAGAGAGCTGTAGGAGTCACTGTGGCCATGGAGAAGCATATTAGGACACATTCAGCTGATGGGGCCACAGATTACCCATATAAAAATACTGTTAGCGCTATTTTGCCCAACGGTTATGGTCAAAGGGAGATTTTTATACAATAGAACAAGAGAGGCTGTGGAAGAAAGAGATGACGTAGACCATTCCTACCCTGAGTGCACAGTGTATTTTTGTTGCCTTTGGTAGAAGTGAGATGATCATCAGTGCTGCGATTCAGATAAAATGAAGGGAATTCAGTGAGAAGGAGAACATGCACCAGCTGAAAGATTTCCACTCAAGCACAAGACTAGATCAAGAGTTTACTGTCCCTTTTTTCTACCCACTATAGAACTTACAGGGTAAAACATAAAAGAGTACATTAGATGCAACTGATAGACTATATTTTGTATTTATGTAATAGTTACTAGAATTAACAATATCATTTCCCTAGCAGGGCATGCAAAAACTAAATTTATTATTTTCTTCTTTGTGTACCTGAATAAAATTTTTGAAGTAAAGTCTCACTCCAGATATGCAAAGCCCATCATCCTCTGCTTATATGATGTTTACAGTGAAAAAAGCAAACCAGAAAATTATTTTTGCAATTAAAAGCTCCCTAAAGGAAGACACTGCTCAAGAGAGCTGCCGTAGGAAGAAAAGGCAGATGTCACACTCTCATGTAGAAGTACTGGAGACGGAAACAGTGGCAATTAAAGGAATGAACTCAAAGAACTGATAGACTTCCCTGTCCTCCCTCAGTGATACAACAGCAGCAGAAACTGCACTTCCCAGGGGACAGGTATCAAGCTATTTTCTACTCTGTGGTGTTTATAAAGCAGTATCTCCTGTGACAATTTTATTTTGAATGTCTATTACTGCTCTGCTACTCTTACCCCGATTCCAAGAGCAGCTGGCTGCCCATTAACTGCTAGTAGATGCTAGGCTAGACAAGGCTTGCTGAACTACAAGAAACTATAGGCAGTGTCTTGATTTTGCTCACAAAGACGGACATGCAGCATAGTTCCATTGAATTTATAGCCAGAACTTGCATGGTATGAACCAAGATCAGAAACACAACCCAGAATAATATTGCTGAGGCAGATGTGGCAACACCCAGAAGGGCCATAAGGAGAACAAGAGCTTCCACTGCAAACACACCAGCTGTGGTGAAGTTCACTAGCAAACTGTAATCTGCAGGCAGTTAGCATGCCTTGGGCTTTAAAACATTGCCAGAAAAACAGATCGTTGTTGCAGAGTAAATCCATGAGGCCACATTTTTATCTCACCTGTTCTCTTTCTATCTGAGTCAAGTTCTTCTGGATTTAGATAAGTGGCAGGGAGAGCATAATCTGCCTGAGAACAACTATTTCCACCAGACAGGCCAACAGGAACCATTGCAGTACTCCTGGACCATCTGGGGCACTGAGTGGTTTTTGGCTTCCAATAGTTTCTTTTCCAAATGTGCTAGGAAAGTTTCCTAGGACCTGTCATCTACTGAGCTAAAATCTTCCAGCACTCCCTGAGGCTCAGTTAAACTGGGTACAGAACAGGACACAGATTTTCAGATGGCTCATAAATGTTATAGACCTGAGCACCATTCTTCCCAGTGGATGGTTTTATAACATGACTCAGGATCACATGAGGCATAGCTCAAAACCATGCAAGATATTATTAGCATGTGTCCTGGCTGGAAACCTCCTTTCGCTTTGCCTTTTTTACTTTGAGATTCTGCTCTGTTTTTAACAGAGCAGAGAGTTATTGAGTGATCTTGGGAAACTCTCAGTATTGGACAGGAAAGAGATTTGTGTAGGAATTTGCCCAACCCCCCCAAAAAAGAAGTAAAACACACAAATTCACTTCTCAATATAACAATCTTTCCATGTCAGAAGATTTCAAAACTGTTATTAAAAAAAAACACACAGGCACACAGACAAAGAGCAACTTAAAGTACAATTCACGACCATAGATCAGACACTGAGAAATCACTCTAACAGCTCTAAAAGCATTAAAACTTTATCTTGAGAGACACAATCTTCATTGGCAAGGAAAACTGTTTTCCTACTAGGTTTTTGAGATATTTTATAATCAATATGCAAAGACCCTTTTAAAATCCTCTTAAGACTGTTAACATACTTTTTATGAGGCCAACAAGGCAAAAAGATAACCGTAAAATACCATTAGAGTTACTAGAAGCTCTGCAGATAGAAAATTTGCAAGCCTCACATATGCAGGTATAATACAATCAGCTCTGCAATAAGCAGCATACAGTTGAAGTACTGTACTCAGATATCTAGCTGCTTTGCCCTCCATAAGGAAGCAGAAGGCAAATACAGAGCTATCCATTCTTCTGTTTATTGGTGGGGAAAAAAAAAAAAAAAGGTAGGCTCATTGTTTCTTAACTATAAGGGCCCAAGGAAACAAAAATCCAGGACATCGGCTACAACACCATCAATTTCTGGGCAGAAAAATGGTTGAGAAATCTGTGACCCATTTCAAGACTAGCGCAGTGGTTAGACATGCTGGTTAAATATACACTTTTCTATTGGCATTTTCCTTAATATCTCTTTATTTTATTGCTCTGAAAGAAGGTTCCTTAGACAGACAGTCTTGGCCGTGAAATTAGGTCCTTAAAGATGGTATAAATTTGATACTAAATTAAACATAGAGCAGTGGAAAGAAATGCTGTTCAACTGACAGACAGGTTTGCAGTGTGCAGATTGCAGTTGCTGATTCAGGGTATCTACACAGCAATTAACAGTTCTGCTTGTAGCTGCTTGGTGGGGCTGTGTCAACTTACTGGCATTGCCAGCACTGCTACCTGCCAGCTTCTTTGACATTTTTGCTGCTCTGCAGACACAGCTGTGATTGCAAGAAAGATGCATGCTGCACAACATTGTATTTACACCCACCATTTAGGTCTGGTCCACAGAATAGAAGCAAATTGAAGACTAACTCTAAATCTCACATGTGGTTTTCCATGCTTGGTTTGGACTAGTACCTATTGTTTTCATAAATCATTTACTTCTGTTTGGACAGATCACTCATTTTTTTCTTTCCACAGTTAAGTTTGTCTGTTGTAGAATGGCTAAAAGACAAGGGTCATGTACCTTTAAGAGAAGCATCATCTGAAGCAACCTGTTAAACCCAGCTGCAATCCTTGCAAGAAACTTACAGGGATAGCATGACCTTGAGCTGATAAGTTGTACAATAATAGAATAGTGTGGAATGAGAAAGTAGCAGCCTTCTGTTACCACGAGAGGGGTTGGGTTATGCTAAGAGACCCTGTGGATTGAACCAATAGATGCTGGACAGGTGTGACTACTAATGAGGTGACTGTATATAAGTAGTGCACTGACAGCTAATAAACGAAGTTCGCTTATCAATCACATTGATTGACCGCGTCTTCCCTCGCCGCTCCACATTTGTCCACATGAATCTCTGTCCCCCTCAAACTCAGTTTTGAAATATCACTGTGTAAAGGGAATTCATCACCCCAAACAACCTGCAGAGCTGTGGTAGCCCTTTTTGTTTGAATGTTACCTTTAAAACCTATTCAGCAAAATTTACATATCTCCAGACAGCAAATGCACACTGTCTGCCTTCCTGGAGTTTTAGCTTTTTTTTTGTCTTTACTGGTCTCTTAGTAAGACTTAATGCTTACTTTCCCCTGCCCCCTCCCCTGCCCTGTGTAAAAGGAAACCACGAAAACCTTCCTTTGCCCTGAAACTACATCAAGCTTTGCATACAGTCTCCTTCCCCTAATAAAATCTTAATGAAGTTCAGTTTCAGCTCCTGTGTTTGATTCTCTGTCATATCTGACATCTTTTTTTCTAAATGTATCCTTTTTTGCCTATTTGTATATGAAAAGAATTGGATTTCCATAAGAGTTGTGCATTGTAATCAAATAACAGTATTCCAGCACATGATCTGGTTTGGTTTTACCTCAGAGCTTTTAGCTTACAAACCCAAGAGAAAAAGAGAGGCTGTGGGGATCTAAGCAAGAACTACCCAACTAGCTACACTGCTATTAAGGAGAGAAGAAGAAACTTCAAAATGGAGCACAAGCCTCTTCCATGCATTGAAGTTTGGGCATTTTAGCTATCCTGTTAATGTTAAGACACAGGCAGCTGTCCCCAGCTATCAGTGTTTATGTGTAGGGTGAAATCAGAAAGACTTATTTCTGCACAGGAAGCTAACTTGATAAAAAGCAATCTGATCCTATTTTAATCAGATTAATTATGAATTGCACAGCTAGCAGTTTATCAGACAAATGTATTTGTGAAAATATAAACCAACATTTTTTTCCACTGATACACCGATTTAGTTCTACTGGTACAAGAACCTAGACATGCAGAGGTCTGGAAGTGCCGTTATGACAGGAACAATCTTTAGTTCCCAAGTTATCCCCTGCTACCAACAATCTTGGAAGTTGTACTTATAGCCATTTTAAAACTGTACTTGTCATCCTTTTGAGGATACACAATTTCAGAAGCTTAGTCACTATGAATAGACTGATCTGGACACAGTTCTGTTCATGTGGCTATAGGAAATCCCACATATACTGCTGCCTTTCAGGTTGCAGCATGGGATCATGCTGCCTAACCATTTTCACAAAATCAGCAGAAGGAAAAAATCAGAGCAGCCTTACTGATATAAAAACTGGTGGTTAACATATTCTCAAGGTGCAAAGAGAAAAGTAATGCTAACTCAAGAAGAACCCTTCACTCTACAGTAAAGGTTGAGGAAGAAATAATCAATCTTTCCTCCTCTCCATCAAAAATTAAACTGCTTAGTGTTTTTGTGAAAAAAAGGCAGCAGTGGAAACTCTGCCCCTGCTTATTCCCAACACAGGGCAACAAGAAGCTGCTTCCCTTGCCCAAAGAGCACTCTCTGAACCTCCCAACACAGACACATCCCTCTTGGGGAGTGAGCAATCCTGTTCTGGCTTTATTCCTTGGCCTTAGGGTTGACGTTATGAAAAGGACACAGGACACAGTCATCCATGTTTTTGCCACAGGGAAGTGTTTGATGTGTGCCACACCCAAACGACAAGATTATAACTCAAGTGAAGGAAAACAAAACAATACCAATTCAGTGGTTAAAGAACAGATTCTAAAGAAATTCTTGCCTTGATAGAGAAGTAGAGTGCACAGAATGCACAGAATTTAAAAAAAAAAAAGAAAGCAGAAATGTTTGGATGTTTTCAATACCTGAAATGTTAGGAAGAATCTGGTAGAATTCAAATATAGTAAGTGACACTTAGGCACTATCGCTCTCCTCAAAACCCCAGGAATGGTTATTCTGCAGCATCTTTACTTCATAACTGCTTCATATATTCCCTCCTTGAAGACCATGTCACCGCACTTCTCACTGACTCCAGATTTGTAACAGAATGAACATCAACATCTGTATTTGTAGACAGTTTCTAGATTTCTCTGTCTCATGCACGCATGGATGTGAACATCTTCTGTACTACAAATATACAGACATATTTTCATGACAACTTGCTAAGATCATGAAAAAGATTTTGTTACTGAGTTTTGCTCTGATTCAGAATTCTGTGTAATACATTTCCATAGCTCTTCCTATGTGATTTTTGTGTTCTCTAGCCATTTCAAAAACGTTTTAGCAGCACAACTTTTTCCTTTTTTATTGAGGCTGATCTTGTGTTCCCAAGGTTCCTGACGGCCAAATGAATGGAGTATGTCTCAGCACCTTGGCAACGCCTTCTGTATTGCCCAACCAAACACTTCTCATATACTTTACTCTCCATTAAGCCATAATTATAGATAACCAGTAACCAGATTTGCTGACAGGACCCAAGCCTGCTTTTTCCAGAGATGGAAAAGAAGAAATGGGACACTGTGAGAAGGAGGACTTGAAAGAAAGCTCAGGGGTAAAAAACCCTTTCTTTTCAACCCAAGGAAGAACACGCATAAACCTTCTGTGCTCCTCAGTCTTCCTCAGCATCCAGTTAAAAAAGAATACATGCAAACTACAGTTTTGAAGATGTCAACTGGAAAAGCAATGGAAAACATACCTGCCCTTTACACAGCTTTTAAGTTCTTTAGTCTAATGGCAACAAGAACATGACACAAAAGAGTGGTCTAGATTGTTTAGACTAAAAAGTGGCATTTATTTAGTAAATCCTTACCCTTTCATTGTGCTTCTGTGTTACCAATGCAAAGCCTATGACTTGGGCTATATCATATGGGTAGCCATGCTCAGTTTGCCCTCCAGTCACATGCGTCATTGTCTTAGGACTCCACAGAGATGCTCTGCTGTTTGCAGAGCAGACTAAACACACAGTGCTCAGCACATCTGGCATGACCCATCTGTCCTGTTTACCACTGCAGGGGGGCAGGCCGGCCATGGCGCCTCCCAGTGTGACCTCAAATCTGTCTCACACGAAGACCAGGCGCGAGGAATGACAGGCAGGGCTGGACTCAGCACAGCCTTGGGCCCACTCCTGCTATGCAGTCTGGATGCACCCTGATGACAGCCCTGAGCCACCACTGACATTGCGCCTTCATTTAATTTACACCAGCTTCATTATACTCGGCTGTAGGGTTGTCAATCAAAATGACAATTGGTTCACTAAGGCTGTCACCATTCAAAAGCAATTTTGGATAACTCAGAGGAGGTGAACTCACTCACTATATGAATCTTGACAAATTGGCCATTACTTCCTTTTTATCTTTTTTTTTTTTCCTAAAAGTTACCATTTGAGCTGTTTCTTGCCTTTTTAGTAATCCTATTAGCTTTCTAAGTGATACAGCCTGGGAGTCCAGTCAATCAGCCAGTCAGTGAAAATTATGGTGATTTGAAAGGTTGCCTGTGATAGATTGAGCTTTCATAAGAAGAAAATTGGAAATGAAAGTGAGTCAGTGAAGAGAGTCACAGTAGCCTGGGGCCCTGCCAGTAACTGAGTGAAAAATACCTGCAAAACACACTGTACATCTCACTGCAGTCAACTGGACCCTCAAGATCATGTGTCAAAGGGATTGCCCAGGCCACAGAAAAATAAGGTCTGATGTCATTTTTGCAGTGTCCACCAACCTCAGGTGGAGCTAACCCAGTAGTGGAATGACGTACGGAGAAGCAGTGCAGGAGGCACTGTGTTTTTTAAAACATCCAAACCATCTCCAAGCCTTTTGTATATGAGTGGATGAGGTTTGTGAAAGGCCTCAGAACACAGAGTCCTTCATCACAACTCATTCTGTGGCTGCTCACCTCTATGTCAGCTAATATGAACTGACAACAGCTTCCCTAGCAAAACACATCACAGATAAAATCATACCGTTTCCCTTCTTTTGGCAGTAAATCAATCTTTCATAATCTAGAACTTGAGATGGGACTTCAAGGCCTCAGTCAAACTTCAGGGCTCAAGACAGCTTGATTGAAATTCTCTGCTCCTCTGCATCTCAAGTAAAAATCTTTTAAAATCTAGTTCTGGATGCTTGATGCATTCTGCTCCTATAAAAGATTTTCCAACAGAAAAGCAAAAGTCTCCAAATCTGTCAGGTGGTTCTGAAAGATCATCCTCCTTCCAGTAGGAGTACCGGGAGCAAAACTAACCCGTATACATGTACAAGGCCATGCAGGAGCACTTGTGAGCCAAGATGTGGTCGTCTGCAACAACAGAGAAGGTCTATTGATTTCCTAGGGTCATACGCAGGCGGACCAGAGTCATATAAAAGCTTTTACTGGCACACAAAAGCAAACAGGAATGCAATTGACCTCATTCTGGATCCTCAACAGTGTTCTTTTATATCTCTTGTGACAGTTTCTGTTTATTAAAGCAGTACATACAGTACCAAGAGCACAAGGATGAACTCTGTCACTTTCTCACAAATAAGATTTTCTTGGTCCTGTGACTAAGAGAAGCAGATGAAGATGGCTTTTGATGCTCTTTAGCCTTATGTGCATTTCCTTACGTGCACCTCCTCCATTATCCAGGTGTCACACAAACCGCTCACTTGTAAACACATCTGGGGAAAATTTATCAGTGACTTCATCCAAGATGCTCAGATTCTGCAAATCAAGTATACAGAGGTGTCCTCTCACTTGATTACTTCTGGAATGCTATGCCTGTATCAAAGCAAATGTTTTCACCCAAGAACAAGCCAGCCAGCAACAAACAAGATTTTTTTTTTCCTCACACATTCTGAGTTATTTCAAACAGGAGATGTAAATATTCCACTGCAGGAGTCTAATTTCTGTAGGGCTGAATTAAATTACCTTTTGGAAGCAGTGACTTCTGGCTAGCACTCTGTTTAATTCATTCTGTCAGCACATGGTTTAGTGCTCTGTGTGGGAGACTGACTTCATCCAAGACTGATGCTCTCTGCTCTATAAATTGAATTCACTGATGCATAATTGAGCTCTTGACTATATCAAGTATTTGCCTCACCAAGCCCTCTTCTGCTTACTTGATATATTTGCTCTGTGAAAAATATGTGTTTTTTTCATTCTGGGGAATGAAAAATTGAGATACCTGAAACTAAGAAGTGTTAAGCACCCTTGGAGCCCTGAAGAAGTAGCTAACACTTGATGTCAGGTTACACCTTTTATTTGCACTATTTTGCCACTTCTTTCATTTTTCACAACATGTTTTTAAACAAAATTTGTTAGAAGCAAAAAAAGCAGTTAGTGTTTGTACTGAAACAGTAATTGCATCTGGTTTTGGAAAGACAAAATCCAGGCTCACCTCATACCATTCTATAAATCTGTGTATACCAGTAGACTTACAAGCCTGCTCTTGAGGAAGCAACCTAGAAGCCTAGAGCCTTTTGGCAGAGTCCACCCAGCATTCTGGTCTATCAATTGACTGTACACCATGCAAAGCATATACCATGTCACACACTCAAGATACTTAATTGGCAAAATGAGATATCTCATTTTTAATTGATGAATAAATGTCTCATGGGAAGACCAATTTCCTTTTTTTCTCTGTCAGAGACAACTAACAACGTATCAAGATTGGGTTTTAATCATTAAGAGAGAAACACAAAACAGCAGGAGTACCATTCTAAGTGCCATTCGGCTCTCCATTACCAAACTTCCAGGCTTATATATTGAATTCCACATTGCACTCACAGAAGTTTTCCATCATTACAAATTGTTAGATTTCCTCTGTCAGGTTTTATCAGGAACATATCTATGGTATTTTGACAACACTGATGTCATAAGCACACGAAAGCTACCTCACGGCTGTCATTCAGTAACAAAATGGGGACAGGTTGTTAGAAGTTTAACCTTATCTGAAACCCCTTGGCTCTTTCTAACTAGTTACACAGATTGATTTTGACATGTGGGCTGCACTTGCAGATGCCAGTCACAGACCAGCAGATAGCTTAAAAGCAGCCTTTATCATCCCTCTAGCTGTAGAGGTCACTGCACAACAAGGATTACACTCAACACTGGCTCAAGAGCTTCTGGCTTAGTCATAGCTGACCAGACCCTGTGGCATTATAGGGCAGAGCCCCCCCATCCTTAAGTTTTTCAAGGTCTCTCTACATGTGTAACTAAAATGATATACCACACCTTGGTTTATTATTACCCATCAAATAAAACAATCAAATGAAATGCAAATGAAGGATGCTATAAAATAACTATCTACAGGGAAGGTACTACACAATAAGACAAGATTTTCTGAATTTTTTTTTAAAGTAGTAGTATTTAAGACTTAATTTGAGAAACTTCATGTGTTAATGGCTCAGAATACTATATCTTCATTAAAAGGGCTAGAACTAAATGTAAAATATGTTCAAGCAGTGTATGCTTACTATAAAAGTTTTGAACTGAGTGAGCGCTGAAGTGAGGGAGGCTGCTGACCAAACACATTAATTCATAAGCTTAGGATAAATATATCTGCACAATTGCAGGCATTTCTGCAGCTGCATAAAATTGTGGGGTTTTTTTTCTTCTCATTTTATTCTATAATATATTAAAAATTTAAAATCCAGTAGGAATTGAAAAACCTGGAAATCTTCTTTTCCTCTCCCAATCTCAGACTAAAAGCCAGGTAAGAGAAGCTAGAATACACTAGTTCTAAATTCACAGGGACCTAATAAGCAAGTAACCAGTTTGATTCACTCAAGTATTACAAGTAATACATGTTGTGGAAAACAGTTGGTCTTAAATGGAAAAAAATTTAATAAACTCTTTTTTCTAAAACATTCATCATATTTAATAGGTATCAACTCCCCTCAGTCAAAATTAAGTGATGCTTCCCTATATTTAACAGATTTCTATTTGCAGCATGCATATATACCACAAAGTACCAGCTACACCTGGGATATTCCCTAGAAGAATATTTACATAGATTTGTTTCTCCAGTAATTATAAACATAAACACATGTGTCTGTATGTTTTCTTTAGTAATTTCCCCTTTCTCAAAGCACTAATATGAAGCTTCCTCCTTAGAAATTCCCAGTTACAGAGAAATTAGAAACCTCACTGAGAAAACTAACAGATTAATTAACGGTATTACTAATAAAGTATAAATTGAAAGTTCAGATGAAGAAAGTACATCACGTTACAGAACATTTGAAAGGGGTTCAAAAATCCCAACACTAAAGGATATTCAAAAAGTTAAAATTTTGCAATTAACACAAAAGGAAAAATGATCTGCAGCAATATTTATTTCTTTAAAAAGTGAGCTTAGCCTAGATGAGCTTTCTGCACAAACCAACTGTTCTCCCTGGCATAATTGGAGATCTGTATGTACTGAGGCAGGACCCTAGGATGGGATTTCCAGGTATCAGAATCACAAAGGTATACCTTTTTGCTAACATAATACCTAAAATTCAGTTGAATTACTCTGGAGAGAAAACCTCTTTGCAAGCTCTTAAAAGCTCAGGAAAGATCCTTACAGTGGTGGAATTTAAATCCATCCTCTGCTTACTCTGTTTTCACCTTACAGAATCAGATGGAATCAGATTAGTCCTTTCCTAAGAAGACTGAAACATCAGCAACTCCATGCCTATTCAAAAATACCCTGTGAGTGTCTGAAGGATTTGGGAACATCCAGACAGAGAAAGAAATGCAGGTTTATAGTTTCCTCCAATACTTTTCCACTGTGTCTGCTATGATGAGGATGGACAGTCCTGATACATTATTTACAATGCTGTTGGGAATGCCCTAGAGCCAAAAGGAAGCATATCGTAGGCAAAGACTAATGCAAGAGAACTGCTATTGCAGAGCTTGTCTTCTGGAGACACTGCAAATTGCCAAACAGGAGGATTGCCATGGCTTCCCATGGCACCATAGCAAATGCAGATTGAGGACACGGATGAGGCTTTTGGGTGGTAACAGAAGTGTTATTTTTGAAAGGAATATGATTGATACTGAGGAAGACAGGTATTTTTCAAAAGCACCAAGAAGCACAAAGGCTCAGCTCCCTCCATTAGCAACTCTAACTTTTCATACTTGGCTTTAGTTTGTGAGACAGCCTGTATGTCATTTGTTAATTATTACCTCCTTTCTTCTGCAAAAGCATCTCCTCTCAGCACCTGCTCTGACCAGCCTTTCCCCTCCAGCTTTCTTCCAAAGTTGTCCTCTAATCATTCACTTCCTTCCACACTCCATGTACCAGGTCTCACATCTTTACTCAAGTCCAGCATTACTCTCTCTTCCTTCAAATCCATCATGTCAAATACCTCACAGAAAAATGCTTTCAGATCAGCCCCAAATAAAAAAAGCAAGCTAATATCACATCCATAAATTAACTTTTCCTCAGAGTCTTCAAGCACATTGATATCCAGTCACTTAGCAAGGATCACATTCTGCAGTGGCATTTGCTGTTAGTGTGACTTCTAAAAACAACTGAAAGCATCAGTTGGTTAGTAGAAGGCTGTACAGCTCCAGAGGTGGCACTTAGATTTTAAACTCAAGAGAACAGGAAACATCCACCTCCCTCTGGCACAGGATCAAGAAATGTGCTGGCACTTGACATACCAAATGTAATAACAAAAGCAGCACAACTTCATTGATACAGACCTGCCTGGGCTTTCATGCTTGTCCCTTCCCTGTGCCTGAGAACCTGACAGGAGGTAAGCCCCAAGGCAGCATCACAAGTTCTGTGAGCAAAAAGGCTGACAGTCCTAAGAATAAAGCTGAAGAAAGAGCACTTCTAATGTGTGAGGACAGACCTAGCATAGCAGTGTCTGATTCTTAGCTCGGGCATCTAAGGACTGCTGCAATTATAAACAGCACATTGAAGAACACTCCTTGGTGTGCTCAAGTGTTTTCAGCTGCAGGGTATTGAGAAAAGACTCTTCCTGCTTGTGTTCCCCTGATTAATGAATTAATTATTTTCAGGTGCCTGTTCTTAGACATTGTGAGTAAATATAACAATAGAAAATATTTCAGGAAGAGATTGAAATGAATGAATGACAGCACAGTAATTCATAGGTAGTACACAGCTCTCAACTATGGCCCCAACAGAAAAGCTAGCATAAATCATGGCACTGTAATTCATGCTGTCAAACTATTCCTGGATGACTACATACTGAAACTAGTTGTTAACTATGGACAGATATTATTAATGCCAGTAGTCAATCCAGATATTTTTACTACTCAATTATTTGCAGTCTTTTCTGTGCACATCTGTGAGAAGCTGATGTAGAGCTGGAGTCTGTTTTGGAAGTGAAAATTATATTAAGTCTATATTTTTGGTTTCTGAGTTTTTAAATTTCTATTTTGATATTAAGGAAACATTTCAACCTCCGAGTTGGGATTTTCTGTATTAAGACAAATACAAAGGTACTCAGGAAGAGAAACACATTAGATGCTAGCTCTGTTGCTACTGGCTTAAAAGCGTAAGTAAGGATCCTGGCCTTACTGACATTTTATTCCTCAGGATCACTCCAGGGAGTTACTCCCAAGTAGCCCACATCCACAATATGAGCACATGATAAAAAGTCTGCATCTTAGGAGCAGGTGCAACTTCAGATCTGAAGGGTTCATGTCAAAGCTGAATGGGCATTTGAAAGCCTGCAGCTTCAGTGAAATGGACCTTTAATGTTGCAATTTGCTCTTAGCAAGTAATTCTGGTGAAGTTTGCTAAAGCTATTTAAATGTTAGAGCATTTCTGCCCGTTGATTAGCAGCCAAGAGCTATGAGCACGAAAATGCCATTTGAAACACTCACAGCGTAATTTGCACATGCTTCTTGAAGAACCTAATCAGGATTGCAGTGCTTGAGACCATAAATTGAAGGCAAGTCATAAACTTCACTGAAGAGTTAACATTCAACATTTTGCAGGAGCTGGGCAAATATTAATGCTAAGAGAAGAATACAGTCCAATGCAGGTTTTTCACATCTACAGAACTAACACAAGTCCATTTATATTTGGAAAACAACTATTGCACTCTGGGATTTATCCATTATTTGCCATGGGAAAATGCTGCCTAATGAGGACTGACCTAATTTTAAGAAGAGATAGTGCACCCTCTGCTTCTCTGTTCACGGCTCATTAGCAAGTCCTCTTCCCTTCTGAAAGCCCCTGACCAAACTCAGTACATCACATCTTTCTACTATGGCTGATAATGTCATCTTTTTCACTATTATATTGGAATTTCACTGGGTAATGGGAACTGTAAAATCCCCAGGGAAAAAAAAACAACAAACAACAAAAAAAACCCTGACACCTAAGTACCAAACCCCAAAATTTAAGAAAAACAAAAGAAACCAAACCAAACAAACCAAAAAATCCACCACACAGCTACTGTCTGACTTCAGCAGTCCAGTTAGGATAATGCAGCACTTCACAAGCTCAGCTCCACATTCTTTGCAAAGAACAGGGGCTTCCTGATAACAGAGGCTACGGGAGTGTTCCTGGCTCCTGGCTGGGGAACTCATTTTAAGATTAGTTACTCCAGAAATGCTAATGCACCATAAGGAGGAGACAACAGTGCAAAGCAAATCTAAGTATTTCTCTGATTGCATTGAAAATTCAGTTCCAATTAAAAATCATTGATACTGGGGATGATAAATAAATAAATAAATAAGGAATGCTTGTCTTAAATGGCTCCTAAATTAGGAAAAGTCTCAGAGAGGCTCCTCACCCAGGCAGATTTAATTAAAGATTATTTCAGAACCAGAGATCATGACTGCATAGCACAAGCACTTCTAAGGGAATCTGACTTATAATACGCCTGCACAGAGAAGACATGCACAAGGTCAGACGGTAAATGAAAGCTGATGGGGTTGAGGCTGTGTGCCCAAAACCATGCTATAGACCTGAGTCAGTCTAAAACAGGTGTCCTAATTCACAGTTTGAGACTTCATTCAAGCAGCCCTGAAAGGATATTACTTGCTGCCTAATCTCCCTTCAACTAGTCACATGTGGATTTAACTAAATCCCTCACAAGAATCTTCCAAATTAGAGACAGTCTTTTGTCATATAATCAGTCTTCCAAATATCCCTGGAAAACTTCCCCTTGCTCTTGTAAAAATTCACCACTATTGATGTCTTTCTGTCCCTGTAAGTTTTCTTTTATTTTTTCATTAATTTTCTCTCCTTTTTTTTTTTTTAACAACAGATATGGTATACATTTTTTTTTAAAATTGCAAATGCTCATGAACAGTGATGAGAGGATAAAGTTTCCAGAATTAGGGAACCGCTGAATTATCTGAAATTACCTTATGTACTCTGTTCTGCACTCCTCAAGTAACTAGCATCTCTTTATAGTATATACAAAACAAATGCAACTGAATCAGGCTAATATGTAACAGTCACATGAAAAGCTACAAGACAAATGAACAATATTGAGACCAATAAACCGAAAAGGAACGTTAGTGTATTTCTCACTGCTTCTTATCACACATGTGAAAATCAGGGGGATATACTCTCCTGTGACATTGTCATTTCTTATTTTCACATCTGGAAAAACAGAATTGAGTCACTGTAGCATGAATATAAGAATTGAGTATGATAGCTTTTTCATATTTATGGGCAAAATTACAAAGACTAAAACCACTTATTTTAATCCTGTGTGCAAGAGGTCTGGATACCAGGGTGAGAACTCATACCAAGTTTTACAACAGTTTATGTGAATTAAATGCTCTTGAACTATAGCCAGCTGAAAGCCCTCAACTCTTTTCCGTAGAAGAAAGAGTTTTATTCTCATTTAAGAAACACAGGTATACATGAAAGAAACCTTTTATTTTCCTATTGAAACTCTCTTGTCTTCAGTTGCAGTGGATTAAATTGCCACTCTTGATATATTTTGTTTCCCTGCTGCCTGCTCTGCCCAAGGGGACTGCCACTCCCCGGAGACCAGCACATAATCCCACTCCTAAACTATTGTGCTCCTCAGACTTGCACTTTAAGGTAAACCACATAGAATTTTGACGCACACTGATATCTCAGGCTAAAGATTACAGCTGTTTCCGTGATGATTTGTGGCCCATTTTGCTCTCTGGCACAAAGAGAAACAGGGCAAAGGTCACAACTGGTTTATCTCTTGCAACTTAATGCACTGCCAAGTGCATGCTGGTATTTAGCACTCAAAATGAACTGTGACCAGTGTCATGTCACAGTGATAATTTAATCCCATTCTTATTTAGGGTGACTATTAAATCATGGTTTTCTCCAATCAAGGAAGCTTCACTGCTTGCAGTCCTGCTCACGCAGGAGCAGTGCACAGTTCAGGGGAGGTTCCTGGGGATAATCACTAATGAGGTCTCTGCAGCTCACTGTCATCTGCTCTCACTGCTAAGGGCACCATCTGCAAAACAACCTGAGAAAAACACACCTGCCTCATGTGGGTCAAAAGGCCTCTGGACAGGCAATGACTGAGGTTTGTACCAGAGCTGGGAGGCAAAATCAAGTTCTACTTCATAAAGTAAAGCATTGGGGGAAAAAAAAAAAAAAACCAACAAAAAAAACCAGCCAAACCCCAAACCTTTAAAGGAGCTGCCTAGTATCTTCTACTCTTCCCTACTTTCAAGTGCTTTTAAGATGGCTAACCAGAAAGGGAAGCAGGACAGCATTCTGCAGCAGAGAATTAAGTCATCCTGCATTATTTCTGTGTATGATATTGACCATCCACAAATATAATTCGTAGCTAATAGTGAATTAGTGCTGCCAAGTCATCTACTCTCTATTTCCCTCAACTAATTTTCCCTGAGGATATGCTGGAAATGAGGTATTGAAAACTCCTATTAAATAGCCACAGACTTTCAAATGAAGTAATTGAAAAGGACAAAGCAGAGACAATGACTTAAAAAACTAAATTCATATCCTAAGAAATGGATTTATTCTTACATCAAGTGAGTAAGAACTTGATGGTCTCAAGCAATCTTTCCTGGTTTTGCTCAGGCCACAAACTGAGTACATTTTCTGCCCTTGAGCTGCTCACTGCTGAGGCACAATGGCTCTGTCTTGAGAGATTCTATCAGGGAAGCTCCAGCCTATCGCATATGTCTATAAATATTAGCCATGTATTTCTCTGGATCCCAAGACAGAGATAGAAGAGGACTGTCAGAATTTATAAAATGAGGGCATCAGCTTAGCCATCTCTGTATTAGAGATGCTTCCAAATATTTTAAAACAATTTGGAAGTTTGTTTTGTAAAGCTGTACTCGTGATCACACTAGTTACATATGCAAACCCTGGCTAAAGTAATGTGTACTTGCAATTCATTAAAAATCTCTCTCTCACATAATGCATAAAGAAACCCTAGAGCTATTATATGCAGACTTCAGCTTCAAAGAGCTCACATACTGGCACAAACTAATCTCATACAACTATCAACCAGCCTTGACCAGACAGCTCAGCTATAGGCAGCCCCTATATGTATGCATACACCCCTCAAATGCAGCTGCTGCCAGGGAAGAACAAAATGTGTTTTTATCAACATGAGCTATTATTTAGCAGGCTTCATTCATGGCAAGGCTAAAGATTTCATATCAAATTTGTACCAGACTCTGGGGTGTTTGGGGTAAAAAGTTCAATGTCTTGAGTGAAGGCTTTCACATTAAAATGATGTCTTGATGGATAGCTGCTCCCTAATAAACAGTTTGTGCAACCCAAAGCACCCACAGTTGGCTATAGAACACAAGGGGCACCTTTTCATTCAACTGTCTTTCTTCTAAACCTGTTATTTTCTGCTGTATAAACATCCAGTTCCCTTTAAAGAAATTATTCTTCAGAAGAGTTTGCCTTTCACATCAACTCCTTGTACATACTGAAACCATTTCAAGCTGATAGTCCATAAGTAAACTGATGTTATAAATTATTGATTACTCTTTTATTTTATTGCATCTTTATGGAAGGGAGACTTTGCTTTCTTTATAATTTAATCAAACTGATGTTCTTTAAAATTCTTAGAGGATTAAAAACTACTTTCAGATACCAGGCTTGCTCTATGATGCCTAATGTGGTTGCTCTCCCAGCATGGCTGGTTTTTGGATCAATTTTACCAGTACAATAATTATAGAGCAACTATGTTATCAACTATTACCAATTCACTACTTACTGCCACAATCAGGCATCATATTTAGATTACTTCATCATATTGAACTACAGCCAGTCTCACAATTATGTGACTTGAATAAAAATATTGCATGATTGGTTTAGTAAAGATACAAAGTTCTTTCAGGTGACTGAATCTAAATGTGACAGCAAGAAGTTTCAGAAAGATCTCACGATGTTGAATGAGCATTCAGATTCAATATTTTTAAAACACAGCAAAGTACACAAGGGTAAACCAATGCTAACTATATATATTTATCAATAGATTACTTAGTATCCCTAAAGAAAGTAATATGGGAGTCATCATTAATGGGTCTATGAAAGCATTCATTTGATAATCAGAGGCAGTAAAAAGGCAGATACATTTGGAATTAAATGAAGCAAACCAGAAGACATGAGTTTCTCTCTGCAGAAAGCTCTGATAGACCTGCATTTTGAGTACTACTCTGTTTCTTATGCTCTTCCCTAAGCATCTTATGTATTACCAACCATCATGAGAGATTAGTTATTTGAATGTAAGGACCTTTGTCTGCTGCAGTATAACTGTTCTTACCCGTGTGTTACTTATGAGTCACTTCTTTTTGCCTATATTTCTGGGGTGGTTATGTCTAACAAAGATAAAATGGACTGTTTATTTATTTTTAAATCACTGCATAGAGTTGAGCTCTTGTAGCAGCAACTACTGAGCAACTGCTTCTCTATTTCTCTTCACTGTTTCTCACAAAAGGCATATTAGCCAGCACTTCCCATCACACTTGACAGTCACGTGGAATCCATACCCAGCTCTGTCCAAACGCCCCACAGCACTGCTGACCTCTCTCTACCCTGCCAACTGCTCTTCTGCCACAGCATGTCTTGAGAGTACATCAAATGCTGTTTGCCAGATATATCTGAAGGACAAAGATGTACTGAAGTGGGACTAACGCTGGTTCACAGGGAACACCTTCAAGGCTGTGATCACAGAAAGAGGTGTCACAAGAATCAATAAATATTGTAATCCAACTTTACTTTTCAATATCTGCACATCTGTCATTTTGTCCTGGTTTGAGTGAAAACAGAACTAATTCTGTTCAGTGATTTTACTTTTCGGCTCAGTCCTTCTAACTCACTGCACTGTCTAAAGTTAGCAGCCTATTCTCACAGACAGTGTCTGCTGCCAGCACTGATAACACCCCGTGTTTAGAGTTACTACCAAGGACTGGTGTGCAGACCAAGGCCACTGCTGGATCTTGTGTACCACCTTGGGGGGGTGCACAAAGTGAAAGGCTGCACCTGCAGGGAGGAGCTGACAAGGCAGGTGACCCCAAACTGACCAACGAGGTATTCCATCCCATATACATCATATTCTGTATAAAGCAGAGGGATCTGAAGGGTCTATTGGGCTTTTACCGAGGCTCTTCTCCCTTCCTGGACTGCTTCCCCGGAACATCCAAGAAGGACTCTGTCCATTCTGCCTTTGATCCTGAATCCAATAGCAGAATCCAGCTTCTGAACACAGCTCCCGTCTGCTGCGGGGCCCAGGCTGGGACCCCCCAGTGCCTGCTCTACAACATCAGTAGTGATGGTGATGTAATTACCAGCAGGGCATTTGGGTTCGATACTAGTTTTGTATATATTTGTATATATTCTATTTTATTATTGTTATTATCATCATTAAAGCTGTTCTGGTTTCCTTTTCTAACCACTAAGTCTCTCTCCCTTATTCCTTCTCTTTTCCCCTTTGGGGAGGGAGAGAGGTTAACAGAGAGCATCTGCTAGGTCTAAGGGGCTGCCCTGACACTAAACCGTGACAGATTTAAATAAAGTTGCCTGTAATCCCAATTCAAGGAGAATAATCAACTACTGTGTAAGAGCAATTAATTCAATTCTGGATGAAGCAAATTAGTTTGCCTGCATGGGTACAGCAGCAGAGTAAACAGTGTTTGCTAAGCACTGCCTCCCAGCTCCTGCACCCTCACAATACAGTTGCACTGTGACTGCATGAATGTGGCAAGACCAAACTGTCAGAAGGTGGCACCAAAGCAGTCCTATCATCCCCCTGAGAACTCATATATGGGCAAGGAGAGCCCAAGGTAGAATCCCTGGCCCTCACTGCCTAGCACCAGGAGGAACCACTGTGTTAAGAAGTATTTCAGACACAGAAGGTCATTAAGGGCACTCGGGTCCTCCTGCAATTATACAGGAATGCAGCACTCAAGGTTACTGGTGCTACTAAGAAATCCCTCTCCCTGCACAAGAGGAAACAACTGAAGACGAATAAAATACTTATAGTGATTTCTGAGGTCTTTAGATATGTTTTTAAATATACTCTCCAACCACTGCCCCTGGAGATACTGGAACTGTTCCCAGCTTCCACCTACAATAAATCCATAACAAGTTCCCCCTGCAAAATTACTCATCCTGCTTCCGCTGTTCTTTTCCTGCTCTGCCTTGAGAACTGATAGAGAAACTCTTCCCACTGCTGAAGAACCTATGTGCTTTTTCATCTCATTCCACAGAAAATCAAGGCACATACTTCTAAGGACCAGTTATTGGTCCTTCATATATGAATCAACTATCAGAATTTGCACATTTCAGAGAGAGTTCAAGATGTGTCACTTCAGTTTCTCCATCAGTTTCTGTAATCATGAAGGGTAGTAAGATCTATCTTATACAGACAGTCCTCTCCATTATGAGACAGTACCTGCTACAAAGCACTATAAGCAAAAAGTACATGTTATCCATGACTGGAGTCTTTGGTAACTTTTATATTGATGGTTACAAACAGGCTGCATTGATTTATCTACAGGCTAGTGCACCCCACTGCAGGGACAAGACACCTTCCATTTTTGCAACTGTCTTAAAGGAGGACAGTGTCCCACTACCTAAATGCATTTGTAGAGTGAGTAAATTTCACTATTTCTGTTACTCACTGACTTTTCATTCAATGTTCTTGAAGTACTAAGCATCCCGAAAGCAGCAGAGACTTCTTAAATTCCATGCAAGCCAAGAGGCCAAACTAAGAGAATGTACTTTTCAAAACCTCTTTGCTTTGATTCTGCATTTGCAGAAATAAACTTTTCAGTCTGGATAGGGGGAAGCTCTAGCAAACAGACCGGAATCTGAGAGATGGTATTATCCAGTATCAATTCTTATTCTCCGTGTCAGTTCTTCTGTCGCAGAATTTTTACAAGGACAGCATCACAGTTCTACCAGCAATGCCGGGATAGGAAACAGTAAAAGAAACAAATTTTTTATTTCTTCTTTTAAAAAGATGTTAACATAACTCTCAGCGTGTCCATTTCCTTAACAGCCTCTGGGATAGAATGATTTCTTTATATATATAATAGCATGACTTTCAGGAAAAATGCAATGGACAAGGCATATATATTAAAATATTAATAACTTTTCACTTCTCCAAAGCATTAGAAATAGCTCTGTTCACTACACTCTAGAGAGCTGATCCCAGCACCAAAGGTAGAACACACAATTATCTTCTTAATGTCAGTAACATATTGATTTTTTTTCCTTTCATTTGTGCATCAAGGCTCCCTGTCTGTGCATGTGTGCATATTTGAATGTGTGGACTAAAAAAACTAGAGATAAGTTCTGTTCTCTGGAGATTTTGGTCCACATCTTCAGATAGAACAGCTTTCCCCTACCCTTTTATGCTTCTCTGCTCCTTTACATAGGTGCTGTTGTTTCTGTGCTCACCCTGCAGCTGTGAAATGAAACAAGAGTCACAGACCGAAAATGCTGTGCCTCAGATGAGAACAAGCAGTGAAGCATGATACAGACTGGACCTTCCACCCTCTCCCCGAGGGCAAATTCGTTGCTTTTACAGCGCTTCCAGCCTCAGCTGAACTGAGGTTGAGAGGACAGACTCATTCCTGATCCCGCAACCAGTCCAGTGAAGGATGACGTACAGCTCAAATTGCATCTGAAATCTCTTAACAAATCCAGCCAGGCCGGAACTGTCTCTCTCTTTTAAAATTTTTTTTACCCCCCCCCGCCGCCGTTTTTTAAGGATTGGACATGACCTCTGGAGATCATCGAGTCCAAGCCCTCCTGCCAGCACAGGAACACCTAGCACACGCCACCCAGGAGCAGATCCAGGCAAGTCTTTAAAGTCTCTAGAGAAGGAGACACCAGAACCTCTCTGGGCAGGCTGTTCCAGGCTCTGTCACTCTCACAGTGAAGTTTTTCCTCATGTTGAGGTGGAATTTCCTGTGTTTCACCTTCCTACCATTACCTCTTGTCCTATCACAGGGCACCACTGAAAAGAGACTGGTGCCTTCTACTTGAAGGCAGGAGAAATGGAGAAGAGAGCTAAACATCCTAACAAGTAAATTCATAAACTTGCATCATTTATTACACAGTAATAGTAATTTTTTCTATTTAAAAAAAAATAAATGTACCTACACTTGTAATTCTCCTGGTATTTTATTACTGTGCCCAAAAGGTAGCAGAAGAGACTTAGCCCATGATGCTCCTTCCTTCCCTTTACAGTCAATATCAGACTCCAGATTTTACAGTAAACTCCTCTTCGCAAAGGTGGAACTGCCCTGCAGTCACAGTGCACATTTGACATTCTCTCAGCTTGACAGTCTCAGGCCACACACTGCTGATCCTGTCTTCTGCCTTGTTCACTCTTCACAGACAGTTTGGTGACTCTTAGAAACTCTAATAGAAACACAGAAATGGCTGGGTTGACCTCTAGAGGTCATCTACTCCAACCTCCTTGCTGAGAGCAGGGACATCCTCAGCTAGAGCAGGTTGCTCAGAGCTCTGTCAAGTCTCGCCTTGAGTGTCTCCAAGGATGGG
>VWZY01003727.1:185948-226504 GCA_013399075.1 Chloroceryle aenea | reverse complement strand
CACCACTCAGCTTGGTGTCATCCACGAACTTGCTGATGGTGCACTCAATCCTGCTGTCTATGTCGCTGATAAAAATGTTAAACAAGACAGGTCCCAGTATGGACCCCTGAGGGACACCACTTGTCACTGCTCTCCTGGACTCTCACTCTCTGGACTCTGAGCCATTGAGAACTACACCATTTTTAGAGCTAAAATCAAGTCTGTATTCACACATCCAAATCAAAAAACATCTGCAGGATAATCCCACTCTGCACAGTCACAACACTGTTTTCAGTTACTGAATCTCCAGGTCCTAACTACCACATTTGCTTGTAGAGGTCCTTCCCCTCATTTGGGCTCAGCTCCATCTTCCTCAATTCGCAGACCCACCTGCTGTCTCACAACTGCTTCCCTGAAGACCTTATCTTTCTCTTTCACAGTCTCTTCTCTGCTTCTGCACTTGCAGTGCCGCCTTCTCACAGTGATTTCACCACAGTGCCTCTGCACAGCGCTCCCAGGAAGATTTCTAACATAGCTACTTTCAGCCGTGATTTCTACCTCCTCCAGCTTCACAGCTCTCTCTTGCTGTGCCTTCACTTTCCTTGTCTCCTACCTAATTCAAGACTGTTCTGTTCCCTACAAAAAAACCTCAGGATGGGTAGCACATACACTGCAGCCACTGACTTTTCAAATACTCGGTGTACTTGAAACAACAGGTCTGAAAGGAGGAATGTCTTGAATTTTCTGGGCCTCCCTTACTTCATACTTAACACCGTTGTAAATATAATCTGTTTGACTTCCATGATTATTCTCAGACTTGATAAGACTGAAATATAAAAGAGCCTGCAAAAATCACCTCCCCAAAATTAAATAAATATTTGGACCAGAAAATGTATTTAGACCATTATTAACACAAAGGAGTAAGGTCTGAGCGTTCCAGATGGCTGGTTTTAAGAATGTCTGAGCATTTGTGTGAAAGACATTGTTGCTATTACAGCACACAGGACGGGAGAATGGGAGCACCAGGGCTTACATGAGGTCTATCTGCAGACTCTAGCCTGGACTTGGGAACAGTAAGAGGAGCTATAAATAGCATGCAGCATGCTGGCAAGCAGAGCTGTGCTGAAGCGCTGTGCTGACTGCTGAGCGTCATCCTGAAGGTATCAGCACTTTTTTTGGATGCTACTTCAAATCTTTATAATTGGAATAGATTGAAAAGATCAAATGTGCCAAACATGCTGGTTTCAGGTCAGAGCAAAATCCTAAATACACAGAAAGAAAATACCCTCCAGAAATAGTCTCTCTTCCTCTCACTTATCTAATCCAAAAGGATTTAGCCTAGTACTTATCATACATACTGCTTAGAGAAAACAATCCATCCAGCACTACACGCCTTCCACGGCATCTGCTGCACAAATCCAGTGTCCCAGAATACTCCCTGACTTAACCACACTTTCTGAGTGAGGTCACTTACACAGGCAAGAGCAAGAAATTAATACAGGCAGGCTGGACATAAAATGAAATCCAGACTCATCTTTCTGTTGACCTCAGGAACACCGTATCAGGGATAATTCTGCCTAAAGCCATGCTTAAAGTCAGGGTGATGATTTTAAAATGCTGTGCCAATTGGCAGGGGAAACGGGGAATGATCTAACAGGAGTGGTGCTTGGAACACATACAAGCCCAGAAAGGCTTCCCTGACTTTGTCCTGTTCTAACATGGGAAGCATAAAAATTAATCCAGCCAAGCTTCTAGGGGAGGGATGGTTTAGTTTTATTTTCAGCTGTAATTCATGTTTACCTAGCCCTTTCCAAAAAATGCCTAACCTACCACCAAAATAACTTCCCCAGCCACCTAACCCTCCTATGTGCACATCATCATGTACATTTCTACACTCCCCAAGAATGACTTCACAGCTGTTAAACATGCCAAAACATTTCTCTTCTTATGCACTTCTGTCAGACCCCAAAATAAAAACAGTATGTGATGACAAACCCACCAAGACATCTCTAAGTCATCACTTGCAGCGATCTGGATAAACTAAAGCATGTTCTTGTCCATATTTCTTATGCAAGTCTGCCTCCAAATGAGACGGACTGGGACTTCAGATACTAAATACTGCTGCTGCTACAGAATTTGAAGGAGATCTCTGAAGCAACACTGCACCTACCATACCCAGACACTCAATCCTTTCAAGCTAGAAGGAGTGAAGTCACAGAATCACAGAATTTCTGACGCTGGAATACACCTCCAAGATCAAGTCCAGCCATGACTTCAGCTAGACTNCTCTCTGCCAGGCCGCTCTCCAGCAACTCCTCCCCCAGAGTCTAAGACTTCCTCCATTTCTAAGTCTGGAACAGATAAGTATTTGCATATAGGTGTTGTTCATAGGTTACAATGGTGAATGTGAACTCTACTGCTGCTCTGAAAGTCACAAGGAGAGAACTAGTCATCCTTTTCTGCAAGATCATGAGCAGTGACAGCATCTTCCCCCCAGTTTCTGGTTTGGGGTTTTTTTGTTTGTTTTTGTTTGCTTGTTTGTTTATTTCTGTAGAGCAGCAGGAGGCTCTAAAGGAACAACAACAGTGCAGTGCAAAATCTTCTCTTTCCCTATCACAGCAGGAGCAAAACCAACCATATACAACAGAGAACTTGCTTCTTTGCTCCCTCTGTGAAGTGAGAAAGACAGGCAGGACAAGAACACTTAACTGAAGTCATGAGTGGCACACTGATAGCTCAATCACTAACCTGCTCTGAAACTTTTGGGCAACTCATCTTAGTTCTGTGTCTCTAGGAAAATGGTCAATATTGCAATCCTTGCAAGTCCTTTATTAGGCTACACGGCAATAAACTGATAAATGTCTGATGCAGGGAAGAAATGAACCTCACTTTGAATTTCTGTAGAGGCCAGCTGATTATCATGGCTCAAACACAGTAAGTTGCTAATTAACTGAGTAAGAGGCTGACTGCATGAAGATTGACACTCAGGAGCATCTAACTGTAAATGCACTTTGCCTGGTCTGCATACTATAACTCACTAGGTATTTTCACCTTACTAGAATTCTTTCTTCCCCTTTTCTGTCAGTGTGACTCAATCTCATAGAGAAAAATAATGGGCCTTTACCAAAGCAGGCATCCAAAAATATCACTGAAGGGTATACCATCCAGCATTCAGATTTTTCATTCTATTTCCCTGGCTACATTTCTGGAACTTCTGTTAAAAAAAATCAGAAAACAATCACATTCTCACAGAAGAAATTCAAAGAGGACAGCAAAACCTTCTGCCCAACTTCCAAGAAAGCCAGTGGTATGGGTAGTTGGAATTTCCATTCTCCTCAAATACAAAACACTTTAGTCTTTACTGCATTGGCTTGCTATTCCAGCTGCTGTAAATAGATTCTTTTCAGCTAAAGAAAGTGTCCTTTGCATAAACCCAGCCTGAAGCAAACACCACTAAAGCAATTTTTAGAAGTACTTCTAAAGCAACTAAATATCCTGGGTGAGTGAAGCTCAGACTGATATATGAATCAAGCTGAACAGGTATAGTTCACATTAATTTGTCATGAAAAAAAGAGATGCCACATATCTGATATGGAATCCATAATAAAATGCAAACTCTAGTTGTCATATGCATACCTTGCTGATGAATTATTTGGCAACTCCGTCTGATTTACACTCCTATTTTCTAATGTTTTTTCTTCATCCATTTGTCACACAGGACATTGACAAAGAATGAACAAAAGGAGTAATTTAGCAGTATAATACAGCAATGCCTGTGCTGTGTTATATATGGGGACTGAATTTAGAACTTATGCAGGCAGCAGATTGGGAAGAGAAAAGGAAAGAGGGAGGTGAAAGGAGCAGAGGGGAAAGAAACACAGAGGAAGAGCTAAACCCCCACTTCTATGATCTCCTATGCTTTGGATTTAGATCTGAATCTGCAATTGATTGAACAGCTTTGACTTCTCATTAAGCAATAGAGGAAGTAACCACAGTCCCCCCCAACACACTCCTAAAACAAAGTAAGATCATAAGATCAACTCAGATGGTGATTCAGGCTTTTTGTTTGGGATAGAAAAGCTAACCCTGATGAAGTGGAAATCTCCACTGCACTATAGCAGTCTTCCCCTACTGAAATGACTGTGAGACTCAGTACCACTTTGTATTATTATTCCACCTTCTGCAAAAACAAGCAAAAAAACCCCACCTCATATGTTTTGGAAGGTGTAACAACCACTGTACCAGCTAGAGATTTTTACTGATGAGTGTTAAACTAAGTGCATGTATATTACAAGTGCATCAGATTGGGAAGACATATAGAGGACAACCAGGGGATCAGGCCCAGCCAGCATGGGTAATGAAAGGCAAGTCCTGCCTGACAAACCTGATCTCATTCTGTAACAAGATGACCCAACTATTGGATGAAGGAAAGGCTGTGGATATTGTCTATCCCGACTTTCAAAAAGCATTTGACACTGGTCCCATAGAATTCTCGTGAAAAAAATGGCTGCTCATGGCCTGGATGAGCATACGATCTGCTGGATCCACCACTGTCTGGACAGACAGGCCCAAAGAGTGGTGTGTCAATGGAGTTAAATCCAGCTTGGGACCATTTCTGTTTAACATCTTTATTGATGCTCTTGATAAGGACATAATGTGTATCATTAGTAAGTTCCCAGATGACACGAAGTTAGGTGGAAATGTCAATCTGCATGAGGATAGGGAGGCTCTACAGAGAGACTTGGATAGATTGGATCAATGGGCCAAAATTAACTGTATGAACTGAAAGGACATTGTAGAGAGGTTGGTGCTGGTCCTTCTCACAGGTAATTAGCAACAGAACAAGAGGGAATGGATTCAAGCTGCAACAGGGTAGATTTAGACTGGACATGAGGGAAAAAATTGCCACAGAAAGGGTAGCCAGACACTGAAATAAGCTGCCCAGAGAGATGGTTGAGTCACCATCCCTGGATGTGTTTAAGGGTCACTTAGATGTGGTGTTGAGGGACATGGTTTAGGGTGAACTTTGTAGAGTAGGGTTAATGGTTGGACTTGATGATCCCAAGGGTCTTTTCCAACCTAAATGATTCTGTATGATCTTTATTGACTGCATTTAATAGTTCCCCAGCTTTATAATGCATTTATTTTCTAAACTTTCCCGTGAGGAATCAGGGAAAAGCTAAGTGACTTGTTCAAGCACACAGAGGAAGCATGGAGAAGAACGAGGAATGGATCTGACCTGAATAGCCCCTATCTTCGGATACAGAGCTCTGCATACAGAGCATGCTCTGCTTGTGCCACAGATTCAAGCCACCTGCGGAACCAACGCAAAAAGAAACTCACAAAGAGAATCATAAGGAAATACCACTCAACAACCTAGATCTGGGGAAAAAATAAGACTTCCTTCCATAGCTCTCTTTTCTGACTGCTGATTGCTTGCTAACAAGCTCCAGTGATTTCAGCAAGGCACAGGTTTACTCCAAATGCTCTTAATGAAAGATTGAGGAACCAGCTGAACCAACTCTATTCACTGTCAAATTCAGTTATGAGAAATTACTTATTTTCCTGCTGCTAAGACAAAACTCTTAGATATCATGAAAGATTAATAAGAACTGGCTCACCTTTTGGCTGCTCCCATCTTCCTGTTATTTATATGACTTGAATTACCAGAAATAAAACCCCTCTAGGTAATCACCCTTAATAATGGTAGATAAATTTGATTTTTAATTGCTGTGAGATTAAAAAAAAATCTCCAAATTAAAGTGCACAGTCACCAGAAAAACAGGAATAGCACATGACATAACTCCCCCAGAAGCACATAACACAAAGAGTCAGTTTCAATGCAAGCACCAGAAACTAGTTCAATGCTGCATCCGCTGTGAGCTGTACAGTAACAAGAATCTTTCCACCAGAAAACAGCTGGCTCTGAAGCCACACCTCAGGAGCTGGGGTATTTGTTGTGTGCCTTACAGAAGTAATTAATTATCAATATGCTGCATTCATCAGAAAGCTTCCCCTTCAGCAACCTGAAGATGGACCCACACTTTTCTAAATGGTGATAGAAGTAAAACACACAACTTTTTTTTTTTTTACTATTATTATTTAAGCCAGTAATGTTTGCAATAAATAGTGAGCCAGTAGACAGAAATTCTAGTACCTTATTGCCAGACTTATAGCACACATTTTTCACTTCACCTGATTTAGGTGACCCTGATACAAGAAGACTGTATACAGGTTAGAACCTGAGTTTTCAGAATCAGCGTAATTGACCTCATAAAGAAAATAAATCACTGATGCTAAAGTAACAGTGAGATCCAGCCTTCCTTATGTGGAGAGTTACCAGTCTGTGCACCTGCTATTTCAGAATCCAGTTTCCCTCCTTCAGAGCACTCACAAATCTACAGGTAAGTAATAAAAGAGCTCCCAAAGAACAGAACCTTAAGTTCTGTATCGACATGGCACATGCTCAGTGATATTCAGGATGGCTTGAACCAGCTCTAGTCAGACTCAGTCATTTTATCTCTCAGCTACCCTGCTCTTGGCATCTTGTTTCACAGTTATAAACTCCTGGAAGCTGAGAATCTATTCTGCCTCTGTGCAACACATGCATAAAATAGGAGACCTAGGCCAAAGCTTGTGTCTCTGTGGACTACTGTCACACAACATAATAAACACATGTAATAAGTTCTCCATGTGCCAAACCCACAGACTACAGCTCCTTATCTGTGGGTTCACAGAAGCCCATCCAGTCTGCCCCTAAATGCATGCTCTGGACTTCTGTTGTGGTTAAGAACATAACATCTGATCATGTGTAGCTACCAGGCCTGACTCTATGTCTCTTGTCTAGCCAGTAAGTGCACAAACCAGTGCTGATGGTGCTCTAAGCAAGCAGAAACAGACCAGCTGACACAAGGGAAAGTGGTGGGTGGTTTGGATCTCACAGAAACATGGAGGTCAATGGAATTACACCATATCTGCCTTACCAGCATTTAGTTCTTCATCTGGCTACTGGCAAACATAACAAGAGCCACCAACGAAGAGGTTTCATGCATTGCCAACTTGCTGGTCCCTCAGTGGTGTGATAAGACTGGAAGCAGAAACAGCTGAAGTGTTAAGCTAAAGAGGAGGAGATGGGTAGAGACAAGGAAAGAGGTAAGAAGGTGCAAAGAGTAAAAATAGAGAAGATGAGAAAGAAAAGATGTGTCTATAAACTGAATGAACAGTGAAAGGGGTCATGGGGATTGTTAATTCACAAAGACATTGGGATTAGCCAGTGCTGAGAGATTGAAAGGGGAGGAACGGGAAGAGTTGGGAAAATAAGATTCAATATAAATACCATCCTAATATTAAAAAACATACCCTATGAGTAAAAAGCAACTAAGTGTGGGGCCACAGCAACAAGGAGAAGCCCAGCTCTCTAACTCCTGTGGGTAGTGACTTCATGCTTTACATTCCTGGCCTTGTTTTGTGAGAAAACAAGACTTCTCACACATGTCATATTCCTGTCCACTTAGACCCAAATAACTGGAACTTCACAGGTTACTGAAGCAGACTCACCAGAAAAGCAAAGCTTCTAAACACCTCAATACCTTTTCAGACAGACAACCAGCAGGGAAGAGATATCCCAATATGCTTACCTTATGTTATGTATCAGGAAACTTGTACTAGGAACAGATTTGCAAACTAGAATCCATTTTCAGTCAGTTCTGAAGTTCCTGGCTCTTACTTATAACTGTAAGAGCTTGAATGACCCAAGCCACTAAATAGAATGTGACTAAGTAAGTGAGTTTCTCGGGTTTTTTGGTGTTTTTTGGAAGTAGAAGCTCCTTTGAGTACAGCACAACCTAACATTGTATGTAACTGGGTGCTAACCCTAAATACAACAGTCTGGCTTACTCTATATTAAAACAAACAAACCAAACAACCAACCAAAACCAAAAGCCAAACAACAAAACCCACAAAACACCTACCATAGGGAATGAGAGCCTGGCCTGGATTCATTACATGACCTCAGACAAAAGTACCATGTAAATTTTCAGATACTTTGAAGAGTTGCCAGACAAGCTTTGCATAGGATTCTCCTATGCTTACACACAGACAATTGCCCCCAGAATTCTGGTACTCAAGTTTTGTGCTAATAGCTTGTGGTGCATGCCAGATGCCCACCAAGCTGCTTTATCACTTACCCCTGCCCCCCCCACCTCAGCTGGACCAGGGGGAATAAAAGAAGGTGAAACTTGTAGGTTAAGACAAAGGTAGTTTAATAAAAAGCAAAGGGAGGCAGTGTTTAATCATAAACATGATTAATTCTCTACTTCCCATCAGCAGGTGATGTTTGCCTCTTTTTCCAGGAAGCAGAGCTACAAACGTGTGTTGGTTGCTCTGGAGGACAAGTGGATACCCTCCCTCCTCCTCCTTTTTCGAGCTTTTATTGTTAAGCTAGCATCATGTGGTATGGAATATCTATTTGGTCAGTTTGGGTCAGCTGTTCCAGTTGTGTCCCCTCCCAAGATCTTGGCCACCCCATCCCACTGCAAGAGGAACGTTTCAAAAAACAGCCTTGGTGCTGTTTTCTTTAACTACTAAACCCCCATCCTTTAACAGATAGATACTATTCCCGTTACATGGGTTTTTTTCCACTTCTCCAGATGTTCAAAGCAGGCAATGACTTGNTGCTATGGGGAAAATTAACTCCATCTCAGTCAGACCCAATACAATCTCCACCCCTTATTCCATACCATTTGCATCATGCTCAGGCTCCACATAGTACATCTTCAAACATTCCATCATATCTAATTCTCATTACTGAAGTTCCTTCTTACCAACACTTACATCTTAATCTATGTACTTAAACCATCTTTATACCCAACATATAAATATATTTTCTTTAACTACTAAACCCCCATCCTTTAACAGATAGATACTATTCCCATTACATGGGTTTTTTTCCACTTCTCCAGATGTTCAAAGCAGGCAATGACTTGGACCCCATCTGTCAGGATGGATGTTTGGGACAGGGGACGCAGTATGTTCAATTGCTGGGCACCAAAACAGGCTGGGTTTGGGTCATCATCGCACTCATCCAGTTCTTTGCAAAATCCACACTTCACTGCACTTCTTGCAACGTACAACTCGCATCACAGATTACTTTTCCCCCCAAGGTTAAGTCTCCTTGAGATGTACACCAGGTCTTCCCATCCTTCCTNAGTCTGGCTTACTCTATATTAAAACAAACAAACCAAACAACCAACCAAAACCAAAAGCCAAACAACAAAACCCACAAAACACCTACCATAGGGAATGAGAGCCTGGCCTGGATTCATTACATGACCTCAGGCAAAAGTACCATGTAAATTTTCAGATACTTTGAAGAGTTGCCAGACAAGCTTTGCATAGGATTCTCCTATGCTTACACACAGACAATTGCCCCCAGAATTCTGGTACTCAAGTTTTGTGCTAATAGCTTGTGGTGCATGCCAGATGCCCACCAAGCTGCTTTATCACTTACCCCTGCCCCCCCCACCTCAGCTGGACCAGGGGGAAGAAAAGAAGGTGAAACTTGTAGGTTAAGACAAAGGTAGTTTAATAAAAAGCAAAGGGAGGCAGTGTTTAATCATAAACATGATTAATTCTCTACTTCCCATCAGCAGGTGATGTTTGCCCCTTTTTCCAGGAAGCAGAGCTACAAACGTGTGTTGGTTGCTCTGGAGGACAAGTGGATACCCTCCTCCTCCTTTTTCGAGCTTTTATTGTTAAGCTAGCATCATGTGGTATGGAATATCTATTTGGTCAGTTTGGGTCAGCTGTTCCAGTTGTGTCCCCTCCCAAGATCTTGGCCACCCCATCCCACTGCAAGAGGAACGTTTCAAAAAACAGCCTTGGTGCTGTTNACAATCCCACAAATGGGTTTGCCCTTTCCCAAGGGAGGAGCAATCCACACCGCCTTCACCAGCCACTTCCCTGTGTGCACTACAGGGACCTCCTCCCATCTTATGCAGGGGTTTTGTTTGGCCGGGACCAGGACAGTTAACAGATCTCCTGCTGTTAACCAGCCAAGTGTCTTCTGCTAAATTGATATCCCAGTGCTTCCATCCCCTGGTGCCCAAGGCTCCCAACATAGTCTTTAAGAGTCCATTATAACTTAGTCTTTCCAGAGGCTTGTAGTTGATATGGGATGTGACACACCCACTTAAGGCTGTGTTTCTTCACCCAGGAGTTTATGAGGTTATTTCAGAAATGTGTCCCACTATCTGATTCAATCCTTTCAGGAGTACCATGTAGCCATAAAGTTAGCCTTTCAAGACCTAAGATGGTGTTTTGAACAGTGGCATAATATAGAGGGTATGTTTTGAGCCAACCAGTAGTTGCTTCCACCATAGTGAGTATGTGGGAAGCATGTTTGGGGCAGTGATCCCACATAGTCAATTTGCCAGGCCTTGCCATAATCGAAAACCTAGTTACTATCCTCTGTTCCAGGGAGACTTGCATGGCTCGCATGATTGCAGCACATGTTTCACAATCATGAGTGACCTGTATGAAGGCCTCCATGGTCAGGTCCACCACTCAATCACAAACCTACCTGTATGTTGCATCTCTCCCTAGATATCTTGATGTTTCAAGGGCCCACTGAACTACAAATAGCTCACCCTTATGCACCCCACCCAGGTCCAGCTGAGCTACTTCAATCTTGGCAGCCTTGTCTACCTGCTGTTTCACTGTTCTTCAGTGGCATGACTTTTGGGCTCATGAGCATCTACACGACGCACCTTTAAACCATGATTTCCACTTGGGCAGCAATATCCTGGCACTATGCAGCAGCCCAGATGGGTTTATCCCTGTGCTGCCAATTGGCCTTCTTCCACTCCTGCAGCCACCCCCATGAAGCATTAGCCACTATCCAGGAGTCTGTGTAGAGATAGAGCACTGGCCACTTTTCTCATTCAGCAATCTCTAGGGCTAGCTGGACCACCTTCAGTTCTGCAGATTGACTTAACTCACCTCACTCAGTGGCATCAACAACTCGTCTTGTGGGACTCCACACAGCAGCTTTCCATTTCTGATGGTTTCCTACCACATGACAGGATCCATCAGTAAACAGAGCGTAATACCTTTCATCTTCTGGTAACTCATTATACGGCAACACATCTTGGGAACAAGTCCCCACCTCCTTAGGTGCTGCTCCAAAATCTCTGCCTTCTGGCCAGTCCATGGTGTCTTCCAGAATACCTGTATGGTTGGATTTCCCCAGTTGAGCTTGTTGCATGATCAACACTACCCAATTGCTCCATGTTGCACTGATTGCATCATGTGTAGAGAGAGGCAATGTTTCCTTTGAACATCCAGTGAAGCACAGGTAATTGTGGTGCCAAGAAGAGATGTGCCTCTCTACCAACAACTTCTGATGTGGCTCAAATGTCCTCATATGCTGCAACTATTTCTTTTTCAGTTGAAGTGTGGTGGGCTTCTCATCCCTGATACCCCTGACTCCAAAACCATAATGGTTGACCTCGTTTCTCCTGGTGTTCACTGATACAGGCTCCAGGTGAGACCATGCCCTGCAGATGCTACATAGAGTATATTTTGCACAGATGTTCTCATCTGAATAGGACAAATAGCTACTGAATGAGCTATCTCCTGTCTGATGTACTCAAAGGCTTGTTGTTGTTCAGGGCCCCACTCAAAATGGGTCAGACCCAATACACAGTTCTTTCCTATAAATGTGCCCTTCTTAGAGCTTCACAAGCTGTCTCCCTACAGTTTTGTGGAACATGCCACCTTAGACACCTGTCTGACTTGTAGGCATTGCAGAGCTGAATAGCACAACCTCCCAAACCTCTGCATATCGCATTTAGACTCCCATCTAGCAAACTGCTCTTGGGGGCACAGTAGCTACAAGCAGGTGGCTAGAGCAGCTGCCTGTGCAAGAGAAGACTGTTATGAAGGCATGTGAGCTTCTTTGCACCTCAGTTTCATCAGACAGTTTAGTAAAGAGATTTTCCTTGTCAAGTAATCACTTTCTGGGAAAACAATACCACAGAAACATGACTGCATGCACAAACAGCCCTTCAAAGGTACTTGAAAGTGCTGCATTGTTTCCAGCACTTAGCAAACATTCATACAGATCAGGAACACACCAGAGTGTTTCTGCATTTTGCATTGCGGTTACTAGTTACTTCAAAGCCATCTTTGTGAAAACTACAATACAGAGTAAAGTATCAGGCATAGCCTTTCCACTTGGAAGTCGTATCCTCTATACTACTTTGAGATTCCATCTCTTCTCATTGCAGCTGCCTGAAAACAGCCTGGACATGAATCATATTTATTAATAAAATACTAACCTGCTTTAATTGAAGTATTTTCCAAGCACACATAATAAGGTAATAAGAAATGCCCTAAAGATAATTTACCAAAGAGCATTGAAGCCAATGTAAACCTCAATATGACAATCATAATTGCCTGGCAAAGCATAAGGGAAAAATAAAGACCCATGGGATCTGCAGTTCCCTACAGGCTCACAGCCTTGCTACACTATGCTCAGACAGTACCCAAGTGCCAAGACAAATGGGCTGGACTGACATTTTCAGTTCAGCAGTGTTTTGGAGAGTACTACTGGAATATAAACAGCATTGCTTAACAATGAGAACTGATCCATACAACATGTTTCTGAAAGCCACCTCTTTAAAGCCCGTGTGCACTTAAAGAACAGCTTCTTCCCCTCCCTTTCCTCCTTGGCTCCAGCTGACAAAGGTCTACAGTTCTGCTTTGAGAGCAGAAGGGAAATTCGGTTGGCTTGAAAATCGAATTTCACTCCTAAAAGAGATATTTGTATCCTTTTAATCCATGTACTTCTGCTCTCCTGTGCCAATCACTCGCTGCCTACAGCCTCCCTGAACCTAGTGGTGGTAGCTCAAAGCCAGAAAGAACCACATATCTCAGGCAAACACAATAAAGTTTGGTTATAAAGGGATTATAAAACTTGCAAATAAAAAAAGATCTTTTTTGGGGGAGAATTAAACAAAACCCAAGGGATTAATCTGAAAGAGAAGATTTTGAATCTCCAGAAGGATTAACTTTACTAATGCTATCTTCCCTTGACATTGCTAGAAGCACTATGAAAGGCCTTTAGCCTCTTTATTTGCCGTTCTCACATCTTAAATTGAAGGGTGATGATAAATCTTTAACAAACAACACACTTACACTTCCCTTCTCCAAAATTCAGTTGAAGTAGGAAAAACAAGTGCAAAAAACTCCAAACCAGTTTTAAATAACCAGAATTAAAGTCCTATGCCACCTTTCTGTACATTCTTTGCAGTAATCATTTCACTTGCACTTTGCTCCTTTGCATTCCAATCTACAAAAGAGTTGAATTTAATACTGAAAATATTTAAATACTTTCAAGTACTAAATGTAAATAGGAAGTCTCCCCCATTTTAAAACCCTAGGTAGTCTCCTCACATTTTTCACCTACCTTTAAACAAAGCAGAAGTAAATCCAGCTCAGGATTCAGAAAGAACTGACCACAGGGTATTACTCCTACACAAACAAGTTATTAATGCTGATTGATAAGTAGCAGCCACTTCTCTGATGGAGCATGACTGCTTTAGCGAAATGGAAATTTTTGAAAAAAATATCCAATTCAGTAAAAAAACCCTTTTCTTTTTAACTGTGAAAAAAAGAAAACTTTTTTTTTTCATTTTTTCAGCAAATTTCAAAATCCAGTTTCAACAGGGAAATAAGGCCTTGGTGTCTGTCATGAAAAAAAAGAAAGAATAGTTTCCTCAATGTACCCTCAATTTACAGCCCTCCTTAATACAATCCTCCCTAGCAAAGCCTTAGGATGTGGGCTGTCGAGATTTATCCCCCCACTGCCACAGGCCTGTGGGCTAAGCATTTCCCATCATGGGATGCAGCTGTGCAGAGCAGCCTCTCTCCCTCTTCCCTCAAGGGAAATGGGAACTGCGGAAGCCACTGCCTGCACATCACACCTATCAGTCAATGTGCTGAAACTCACTGCACCTCATCACTAATTAAGAAAGACTTGTTTTCCATCCTCTCCAATTCCATAAAAAGAAGAAAACAGCCAGTGTTAAACCAACAGTACAGCACTAACATCTTTGATGGTATGCAAGTCTTTACCGACATAAAAGTATTCTTTAGGGAATGCTTAAAATTCCAGTATGTAAAAAGTGGTTGAGAAAGTTCTGAATAAGCTGACTTTTACTCCATTTTCTTTTTAAAATGTTTATGTTGAAGCCATTTAGAAACTGTTTTTCAACACCTTGATCTCCCAACCCCTTTCATCTCATGTTCTACGACTAGCCCTGTATTTCACTGACAGCAGCCCAAGCACATCATCTTCTAGAAGTGCATGGTCACCAGGAGTCAAAAAGGATTCACCTTTCTCTCAGATACATTCAGCAGCTATCTTCAGATGAAAATAACCTCTCGGTGACAGTTGTTACAAAAATTAATTGCCCTTAGAATTAACTGAAACCTCAACAAAATTATATTTAAGCAAAAAACCCCCAGTCATATTCATCATAACAGGTCAGGGCACATCTGTACGACACAACGTAGGGGCAGGCAGGAATACCCAACCCAGCTCTGAATTTCAAATGACTGCACGTGCTTCACAACAGGCAGGTCTCCCACTCCCAGTATCAGAACGCAGCCATTTAAAGTAGAGGAATTGGAAAGAGAGGAATATGAATATTTTAAAAGCTCTGGGAAAGCAAAGCAGTGGCAATCAGACACTGGAAGCATTCCACCTCATTATCTCCAGTTCAGTGACTGCAGTGTTTACAACTTACACAAAATCAAAGCATTTTCTTTGGAATTATGACAAAACAAAATCTTTTAAAAAAATTTTAGCAAGAAAAATCCTCAAGGAATTAGGTCAGTGTAGATCTGGCCCGACCTGCCTGGTTTTGTGCCAACCATGCTAAATCAATTACTCCTACTGCCTCACATGGGACCATATCAAGACAATCATAGACATGGTTCTTGGCCAGTCAAAATGGGATTGCTTTTGTCCTCCTGCATGCTGGCATGATTCAGACTGACACAAAAAAAGGAGCAGATGGAAGTGTACATTGCACTGAGTAGAACTCAAAACAGATTTTTGGCTACCCAAGAAAACAGTAGTCTCTGGAGACTCTCAATTACATGTAAGAAACTGTAGGATTCCAGCTGAATTCTAAAAATACACCATCTTTACTGACAAGCAAACATATTATATTGAGATCATATTCACATTAGAGGGAATGCTGCTGTATTTTATGTGACAATAGGGAAACTATTAATCATGCATTGGGATAGACATGTCACAAAAACAATTTGACAGAGATTTTATGGACAGCTTGAGATGAATTTCACACACATACACAGGTTAGTTATTCAGATTTAAAAAAAACAAACCAGATTATGTACTAAAACAGATACTTTGTTGGTTACCTTATATGTATGATTTACCAAGCAGATAAATGACCCAGTGAGTCAGATCTATTACTTGCTGATGTATTATCTACTGAATCAGATACATCATCTCTTCAAAAGAAAACTTAGTTTCTTAAAACAGTGGCGATTTATTGCCTTATATGTCACACGGCATGGTGAGCTATACTAGATCTATGCTGGCTGAAGACAACATCCCAGTACACAAAGGGTGCACTATGAACCAGTAACTGAAAGAACAAAGGTGATGCTTTAATAAACAAGCAAAGATCAAATGAAATTCAGAAGGAAGCAATCCACTGGATTTATAGTGAGACAACCATCCAACATTGTATATGCAAGAGCTGTGAGCACCTTAATGAATTACACAAAGGGCTTCAAGAATACTTTATGGTCTAGAAAAAGAACTTGCCTTATAAATGAGGCATCAAGAAACCTAATCTATTTTGCTTATCCAAAAGTAAGCTAAGAGTCTAAAACTTATCTAACAGAAGAGATTTCAGAGAGTGAATGGAACTTTGACAGGAACATAAACATACACAGTGGTTGAAACTTAGAAATAAAGTACAAATTTTTACCTAATTAAGTAACATTCAGAACCCTGCTACTTAGGGATATACTTCTCTTCGTCATCTGAAGTATTAAGAATTTTAAAACTGTGGAACTTCAGAAGTGTGGAAGTTTAAAAATTATGTTCTAGATTAACCTTAAGATATGTGAGAGCTAAGAATCCTGTGGTCTGTAGTAGGGAGGACACTTGACATGTTCTGGTTTTAGAGTCTACCTATCTGCAGATGTCACACAGGTAAACAATTGTTAAATTCTTATGAAGTCAAGCTTTCTGTGCCTATATTAGCACATACAGGAACCAAGAACGTAAATCATTCCATATACTGTATATTAACATATTAAACCTTACAGCAAACAGCATGCAGTGGGTAGTAAATATGTCATCTGCTTATTGGAAGACTCTGAAACTAGACACAGCCCCCTCCTAGGAACAATTCAAAGCAGCTCTTCTCTCAAATACTGGGAAGGTTTGCATTAGATATAAATCCATCCAATTCTCTAAGGAAGCAGCACAGATATGTGACTGGATTTTTGAGAACAGAACTGTATTCTAATCCTTAGCACTGATTTTCTATACAATTGTCCTAAATTTCATTCTCTCGCTTTACGTTGTTGCCTTGTCTATTAATCAGGACGAGAGCTACTTCAAGTGTTTATCAAAGTACATTGGTGTACGTGCCCCAAAAGTGCTGTGTTAGTATTAAACAGGGAGTCATCATCTCTGGCAGAAGGAGAAGCCTCAGGGTGAAAGCTGCTGTATTTAGTCAATACAGAGCCAAGGCCAGTGGGTACCATTAGCTCTAAACTGGCTGATGAAAGCTGGAGGTGGAAGCCTTGCAACAAGACACATGAAACAGCCATTCTGGACTTTAACAGATATGGTTTTTAGGACTAAAAAGCTTTATCAGATCATGTTGTTACTTACTGAGCCTGCACAAGGCACTGGCAGCAGGGAAAAGGTGGCCTGTTCCCAAACACATATGGCTGCTTTGTAATCCAGCCTAAGCATAATATCCATCATTCTCCAGCACTTTTAAAGGCTATCATGCTGTTACTGTATATGGCACAGCAAAGCCAGGAACCAGATGTGCATGCAAAATGTACCAGTCACAAGGAACACATACACAATATGAACAAAAACAAACACACAAAAAACCTAAACATGTCATACATCCCCTAAAATCCCACAATCTACAACCTGAAAAATATCCTAGAGTGGAGGGATACTGCCCAACTAGTGTAAAAAGCTGCCTTCCCCATACTCCCCTAGCATTGACTAACAGTGGAGGAGAGCACAGCTGTAGGACAGAGCTCCTGGCAGTACACCAAGAAGACAGCATCCTATGCTCTTAGTCTGCAGTTCTCAAATGAGTGATTTGAATGTTGTTTTCTCAAGGCTTCATTAAGCTTATTCCCACTGAAGCCCAGCTCAAGCACCCTTACTCTGCATACACACAGCACCATAGGCACAAAGACTGTGCTAACTGTCCTCAGGGAGGTACAATAAGGTGCATATGGAATGTAAAGATAAGGTCACAGACGCTGCTAGGGGAGCTCTACACAGGCCTGAAAATGAAGAATGAGAGGGTGTTCCATGGCCATTGCAGCAGGCTGCCATCATACTGTGGTGTGCTGCAGCACAGGCCCAGCAGGATAAGGAACTACAGATAACCACCAGAAGTTCACTGGATCAATCCACACTGTCACAGCGGCTTGCTGCTGGAGAGGAGGATCTTGCCTGCTGCTCACCATCAGCACCTCACTACAACCACTCCCTTGCAATGTTAATAATTTGTGGGGGGTTTCTTGCTCAGAAAAACAAACACCTCCTGAGTGCTCATAGGCACAACTGCTGCAAAGGATAACAAACCCCAGAAAAGTAGTCACAAAACTGAGGCCCTCATAACAATTTCCTTTCAGTCATAACTGATTATATTCACACAACAGAATCCCAAGACATCACTAATGATAACAGACTGTCAGTACGTGAGATGCTACAAGACTTTGTGAATTAAACTCCATTATTGTCCTAAATTATAGATAAATTTCTCCCTTTCCTTGGTGATATGCAACATATTTTTTCTTCGGGGCAGTTAGGTGATGTCAGCACAAATTACTCCTTTCCACACAGTGAAGATCACAGAACTGGAGGCATTAAAGAAGCTTACAAAGATCAAATCTGAAGAGACAGAGGGAACTGCTTCCTTTGACTTGGAAATAACATTTTTTTTTGTGGCATGCTGGGTAAGGCAAAAGAAAAAAAAATGAAATAAAACACACACAAAAAACCCCAAACTTAATTTGGGACACTGATACAGCTTCAGAAACTTCACATGCTTCAAATCAAAATTGAGCTTGGATTCTTAATCTAAATTACAAAAAAACCCCAACCATAGAAGTGCCTGTCTTTAGATGATCATATCCCTCCACTAAATATAAACTGATGTGTAATAGTGAGATAACATGTTATTATCAAGAAAACTAGGGAGCTCTGTTTTTGGCTTGGAAAAAAATGAGTATACAATTTCATTCAGAGGGTTTTTCTAAATGGTTTCCTATTCTTTAAGTTTTTCGTAGCAGACTAAAGTTGAAAGAAGAGTAGAGGAATGATAGTGGTTACATGCTGAGAAAGGTTCACAAGTTCTCCACAAGGTAAGGTTTGCAGGAGGTATAGTATCTTTTACCAGATATCAAGAGACATAATCAGAACAAAACTCCCAGGTCTTCAGGCATATGGCTCTATAAAATTTCTTGTTACTTTATATACAAATACTTAATTTGCAAATCCAAGAACAGAGAATTACTTCATTATCCTGCATAATTTTCCTTTATTATCATTTTATTATTGTACTGTGTGCACTAGAAGTCAAGCTCTTGGTTGCCATCTGCTGTTTCTTTGTTTACATTTCACCATTTTTATTAGCAAGGCCAGATCGTGACAAGGAGCCTTGAAGAATTGTAAGGAACGCCCACAAATGCTGATTTCACACAGCCTGACAGCCTGACAGAGACATGTGACCAAAAAAAATTCTGGAAGGCTTTCTTAGTGAAATGTTGCCCGCCTATCCCTATGGAGAGTATGTGATGGCTTCTCAAACCCAAATGCAGAGCAGGAGTAGGAAGTCTAGGTTTAGTAGTAGCAAGTCCACTAGACTGGCTACAGATCATGTTCTGACTATAGCATTGGTATGAAAACCTTCCGATTCTTCTCATTGCCAGTTCTGTGCTGACAGCCTGACGACTGGCAGCACTCCCTCCTGTAACTCACTCCTATCCTGTACCTTGATGTGGGCATGACTAGAAAAAGATACAGCTTAGTCTTCAACTCTGGCGCCACTACCTTCCCCACCTGTCACAGGGTTCCCATTTCCCAGATGTCTGCTGTGGTATTGGGCTTCAAGTAAGTCTCCCAGTGACTGATATTTTACATGCTAAGCAGGTCAAATATTAAGTTTGGAGCCTCTTTCTAGGCAAAACTGTAACATTTTGTTACATTTAGCATGTTTAAATTTTTGCTTCTGACAACACTTAGGTGATTTTAATGATCCTTACATTGAGGTAGTGATGATGCAGCTCAAGATGTATTCATCATTCTAGCCACATCTCCGTCTTTCTCTCTAAGGAAAAGGGGGAGCAAAGGGATTATGAAGTTAAAAGGATGTTAGTGATTATTAGTCCTGACGAAGCAGTATTGCCAACTAAGCTTCATGACACAAACCCAGCAAATGTTCCATTTGCTTCTTAAAGAACAGGTAAACATCGCTTTGGTAGCAGAAGCGTTACGTGTGAAAGTCACAGTAATACAGGGCTTCCTTGTGTTTTCATGATTCTTTTTCATTCCTTGCCATCCAAGGGTGGATGGCATTTTGGCACCTTTTAAAACAGTAATTAATTTTTTTCAAACCCTTTGCTTTACACCTGAGGACACTGGAGCACTGAGCATGATGGCAGTTATCCAAACGCAGCCCTGGAGACTCATAGCAGAGCTAACAACAGAGTCCATGCCTTCTGGCTCTCAGTCTTGTATCCTAAGCCCCTTTTTACTACACTTTTCAAATTTGCTTATTTTGAAATGCAGCAGTTCCAAATAAAAAAAGGTACATCTCAAACAGTACAATTGTCATTCACTCTTCCCTTGTCTCTCCATTTAAAGGAATGTGCAGATACAGACATTCTGATTCCCCCCATCATGGGTATGAGAAGAAACCTTGGGACTGTCACAAACAGTGACAGCGGTGTGGGGTTTTTTTTTCTGGCACACAAGTGATCCCAGTAACAGAATAGTTCACATGCCAGTGACTCATCCTAAAAGCCCCAGTGTACAAACCAGCCATTACTATCCTGGCATTAGCCCAACACAGTGAAAGCAAGAAAGAAGGTAGCAGTGTGCAGGTCTGCCTCAGCAAAGAAGAGTGACGGTTAGATATCAGCCAAAACTCTTCACAATTTTTCAGTGACGTGCTCCCCAACACTTCTGGGTTTTCCAGATGACTACGTATGCACCAGACGTATCTATTTCTATTAGCATCCTGCAGTAAAATTTACCAAACTCATAAACACATCACACCACAATCTGAGCAAGACCTGCAGGTCTGGCCCTGCAACATTAAATTCCACACACAGCTTCAAAATATCATGTGTGATTTTTTTATACCATCTGCTTTTAGTAGACAGTAGAGCTTCTCTCAACAGTTTACCAATTACTGCAGAAAACACAGTAGTAGTAAATGGTATTCAAATTTCTATTTGCACAGTTGAATGTGTACTTGCCTTAGTGCAGGTTGTTTTTACTGTCTTGACACTTGGATGGTTATGTTTTATATCACAGGAATGTTATAATTTTATAATTTATATTTTTTGGCACACAGAAAAAACAATTGCTTGCTGTAGAATTTTGCATTAGGACATTCCAGGTATTTCAGTAGAAAGGTATAAATACTGACAAAGCTAGAAATAAATCCTTACTGACTGACTCTTACATGCAGTTTGATAAAGCAGAATAAAGTGATTAGGATTAAAAGGGGCAATTCTACCGAAACTAGAAAACCTATTGTAATACCAAAAACTTGTGACTGGACCTTTACCAAGGGATGTGACACACACTGCTGTTCCATCCCAAACTGGAAACTGGGCAACAATTACAGTGATTTGGCAGTCAAGGAAGCACAGTGTCTTAGAATAATGTAGCAAGGTAGACAAATGTAAGAAACAGAGCTTCCTACTCCTGGAATTTACATGAAGAGTTTTTACTTCAAGAAGAGCATACAACAGTGCTTCCACTGCATATAGGAACACAGGTATTGGCAAAGATGTGCTCTTAAACATGCACATATTTAGTTCTTTATTAATTTCATACAAAATGCAGCCATTGCAAGAATAGCTATGGCTTCATTTACAAAATTTTCAAAGAATAGTTGAATATTATTTACCTGATAACTTAGTGGCATCCACAGCTCTTTCCCACTGTCATTTGCAAATGCCTGATGGTATTACACCTTGCCTGAAGACAGCTTATTACAAACACCTCTACATATTGGTTAGAATCCATTTGGCAAAGCAAATGTAATTACATAGGTGCTGTAGGGTAAGCCTCTGAATGAAAATTAGTTCTTGGGTATAAAACATCTACCTATCCAAAAAAAGTACTACATTCCAAAGCTTTAGATTACAACATTATATATTTCATATATCCTTGGCCTTCCACTGATTTCTACCAACAGCTTCTCTGTGCAAGGACCTAGCTGGGCTCATCCAGCTGACAGTTATTTGAACTACAATGCCACAGTTTTGTTTTGCCTTGTAGACTTTAAATTGAGACACACTACAGCACTGCGAAATGAAGCTGCAGCACTACAACTTAACCCAAACACATCAGCACCAGAACAGCTGAGGTATCACACATCTCTAATGGTCTGTAAGTGCATTTCTAAGGGAGGGGGGGAAAAAAAAAAAAAGCTGGAATTCAAAATTTTGGCTCCAGCACAGCTATTCTAGAGCTTATTTAACCAGTGAGGGTGAGTAGGGAAAACTACGATTTTACCTGCAGGGGGGGCATGTTGGGTATTTGCAGAAGTAACTCGCAAGAAGTTCAATTTTTCAACCAATCTAACAGTGAAGTATGCTTTGCTGCTGCTGAGATGAGCCAGGACTTTGCAGATACCCTTCAAGTGGACTCAGACATAAGGTGTCACAACGACTGGGAACCAGCTGGGGCTTACCTGGAAGTATTTACTTTTGCAGTCATCTCCCTACACCTGCACCCTTCTCATTAAGGAGACCAGCTGCACTGCAGGTTGCTTCCACTTTGAAAGCTCTAGCATTTCTCACTGGTTCTTTCCTAATGCAAACAGCACCTTGAAATCACCATGATAAACCCAGAAAAGGGGACTTCCAGTTTTCCTGGGCACTTGGACATCTCATACTCTTCATACATCTAAGAGCTCTAATACCCTAAGGCCTGCAAAGCATTACAGTACCAGGAACAACCCCCCAGCCAGTTCACTGGATGGCTCTCTGCCATGCTATTCTCATGCTTGCACAGAGCATTAGAATGCAAATCCAGCATATCACATATGCTAATGTCTACTAAAAAGACTTTTAATTTCAGGAGCTCAACTTAATGAACAAACAGAATCCTGCAGCATCCCTGTGGGGAAAATGATTACATAGCACAAGTGATCAAGGAAGATCTTCAGTGATCTGTCAGAATGAATGAACACAAGTGAATGGCGAAGGAAGGAATACAGTCAGAGAGAAGAAAACAAGCTGTGGCAATTCTCCCTGTCCACCTCAGCTTCAGCAGCAAAAATAGTGTAATCACTGAATGATCTGTGACCCTTTGGCTCCGTGATGGCCCACTGCTTCGGTGAAGTAATCCCAGTCTGTTTTGTTGCACCTTGAGCTACTACTCAACTCGCAAGCAGAATAGATGGTACAAGCACAGTAACTTTGGGGTCCATACATCTGTTACTCCTGTAACTGCTGCAAAAGCACAGAAGTTGGGTTAGCAGATGGAAAATTTGCCTTTGAGAAGAAATGGGTCAGAGGACAAACAGGTCAGACATCAGAAAGTAAAAACAAAGAAACAGATGAAGTCGTCTTCTCCAGCAGACGGGTACTTTGCACAAACATAACCTTAGTAACAGAAGGCACAGCCCCTTGAGAGCAATTCCCTGTACATCATAAAAGAAAAAATTGCCCAGCAGGCTCAAGAGCATTGCAAGGTCTCTGATCATACAGGCCTTTGACAAGGTACAAGCCAAGCATGCTGTCTGTAGTGAGAAGCAAGAAATGGAGGACTTAGTGTAAATGTTTTGCTTGGTACACACCTCCTAGGGTTTGTGACTATTAGAAAAGGGTAATATCTGTGGGAAGGCTGTTTCTACGTGCTGTTAATTAAATGGCAGAGGAGAGCAGAGAAATAATGTTATCTTTTCATGTCTATTCACATGTACTCACTAGAATTGCACTGGCTTTCTTCATCCAAGTAGATGTCCCCACAGTGACTTTTGTCCTGTTTGTCTCACTGTTCTCCTCCCTCTCAGTTTCCACACTATTTTGAGGTAAGAATTCTAACTCTCATTTAGAATCATAGGTTGGTTTGAGTTGGGGCCTTTAAAGGTCATCTAGTCCAATCCCCCTGCAGTGAGAAGGGACATCTGTAACTAGAGCAGGTTACTCAGAGCCCCGGCCAACTTCACCTGGAATGTTCCCAGGATGGGGCTTCTACCACCTCTCTGAGCAACACATGCCCATGGCTTCACTACCCTCAGCATAAAAAAATGTCTGTCTAGTCTGAATCTACCCTGTATCTACCCTGCTTTAACTTAAAAAACATTATCCCTTATCCAATCACTACAGGCCTACTAACAAGTCTGTCCCCATCTTATAGGTTCCTTTAAGTACTGAAAGGCCATACTAAGGTCTCCCTGGAGCCTTCTCTTCTCCAGGCTGAACAAACCCAGTTTAAATCAACTCCAGCTAAGTGCAATTCAGAGGGAAAAGGAAGTGATGAAAGCACAAAAAAAAAAAAAAAAAAAAAAAAANAAAAAAAAAAAAAAGCTTAAAATAACAAGTAGGAGCCAGCACAGAGGATCTCTGACACCAGGCTGGACCTAATCATGAAGATAAACAACAAACAGTCCCATTTCCATTGATATGGCTAACAATAAGGAACAGTGTACTGTAAAAATTTTTGTAGTGTACAGAAACCATCAACCATCAATTCCTACACAATGCACAGAGCTTCTTATCATCTGAGATATTTGCACAGCATTAAGATGTAATAAATCCACCTCTAAACAAAGTGATCACTTGTATATATGTAAAAGCTTACTAGTTATAAGAGATCAAAGTTTTGGGATTTTTTAAGTTGAAACCACTATAAAACCAGAGGGTGTTATATTCAATGTACATTAAAGGAAGTTGTTTGAGATTGTAGGTGAAGGAAATTAGGAATGTACAAGCCACCCTTCTCATGGTAGAAGGTTGTGAACTTTTTAAAGAACTACTGTGATCTTCAGTGGAGGATATGGTATAGTTAGCATACCTTGAGTTTTCAGAATAAGAAGACAACACTTTAAACCACTTCATCAAAGTTGACTTGTAACAGCTTAGTTTATCCACGTAGAAAAACATTCACTGCATGGACTTCTATTTGTCTGACTGAATCCATTCTCCTGCCCTAAAGAAATGAGCAAAAAATAATAAATTGACTGTTTAGAAAAGTTACATAGATGGTAGATAATACAATTACCAAAAAAATTTAGTAGAGTTGTTTTATGTATAGGTCTACCTCTGATGGCAGCTCCTTCAAAGACAAGAAAGTTATATCGGCCTGTTTAGCAAAAAAAGATGGCTTAAACTTTTAGGGAGAAGGCAATGAGTTATTCAACACTACACCAACAACTTGCCTAATAACAGCAACAGGTGACCTTCTCCAAATAACTCCAGTCAACTAGCAACTGTGCTAGATGCAGAAGTCTGGTATGTTATGCTGGTAAATCAGGGATGCCTCCATCTTCCCATGGCAAGTCACAAAACACATGACACTCTAGACTCTGGTGAACTCTTCAGCTTTAAAAGATGACTACTATAGAATTTCTCTCATGCTCCTCTGGAGTGTCTTTATAGCTATTGCTATTTCTCATCAGGCTGCTTTAGCTTTCTTTTGAAAATCCTGTCAAATGCTAATGACAACAAATTCTCACTTTCTCTCCTGCTGCTCCCAGAAAGCCTTTTGGAGTTCTAGTTTAGAGAGATGACTTGTGTAGGCCTTGAAGTGGAAACGGGTTGGCAGTAGGCAGTAGGCAATCAACACAGAAAATTACCATCTGCTAGGGCTATAACTTATTGACGTGGCTTTCATTAACAAGTCTCCTGGCACGAAGTTATACCCAGGTCTTCCCACACAGCTATTCCCATCTATTGCACTTGCTGACCAGAAAGCCTTCTAAATGTTATCTAGTAGCAAGAATTAAGTAGTTGAGTTTTGCAGATCACATTCCTTAGCTTGCTCTTTCATTTCCTCTTGTTCAACATTATCACATTACGTTCCCCCTTCTTATGTGCTTTTCCTCTTCACAAAGCTCTTTAAACAGCTGCAAAGGGGGAGGGACCACTATGCTCACAAAAACTCCACTTTGCAGAATGCTTCTGCCAGGTCCTACTGTCTGTCTCTTTCCAGGCTTTTAATATCTCCATGATTCAGGTTTGCTTTTACATCTCTTCCTTGCGCAGCCTTGACAACAGAGCCTACTGCCAGCTGTCTTAACTGAAGAACAGCAATCCACCTCTTATTGCCATGAGGAATACGTGCACCCTCTTTCTCTTTGTAGTGGGCTCCTTTTATTTTAATGGTAAGTGATCTTTTCTTTCAGATACAGTTTGCAGAACAGTGATAGCTTTCGGGGCTAGGAGGTAGGACTGTGATATAAGCTCTCATACAATTTGTAACTATCATCTCTGTAGGTTGCAGACTTTAAAAGGATGCATGAAATTGATTATCTTAGTGTTGTTTCTGCCTTGTTTGGTATCAGCAAATCCACTATGATGGATATGGACAGAGAATAAGTTGGACATAAAAAGACAGAACAGTAGGTGATGACAATCACTAAATAATATCCCTTTAGATGCTCCCAGGATCATCTGTGATGGGAAAAGCAGGTATTGTGCTGAGAGTGAAAAAATAAAAAATGAACCATGACATGAACCATAAATAAGACAGAACTATCCCTCTACAATTATTGGCTCAAGTTCATACATTTTGCAAAGTTCATACTTCCTAATTGCTTCATTAGTATGTAAATAGATTTGATTAAGTTGAAATATGTAAATATATGCTAAAAAAAGCAAACAGACATTAAGAACATTTACTTTAGTCTGCCAGGATTTCTTGCATATGCTTTAGCCAACATGCACAGCCCAGCAGCAGCATGAAATAGAGCATTTACCATGGGAGCTTCTTCCTACGGAGAGACGGCACTGAAGTGTTCAGAGTAAAACTGTCTGCAATTGAATCAAGACAAAAATCCTATCTTTCCCATATTTACCTATTCATCCCACAGTCTTTGTTTCTTCAGTCACTGAAAGGCAACTTCTGCTTTGTAACAAATGAAGAGTGAGGACCTACTTCAGATTCTTAGATTATACACTTTTAAACACATTGGTATTTCTTTTTTAATTTGCATTAATTGCAGCATAGCAATTAAAATAATCTATAAAATACAGTAAATTCACCATCACTCCTTTTGGAACAACAAGCATTCTGAATTGGCAGGCATCATTCTAAGAGGTTGTATAAATCATTTTACTCCAGAGTATACTTAGAAGTAACAATATCACAAAGTAATTTCAGAGAAGATAATGAGATTGTCTTATTGATGCTTTTTGCTTGCTCTTTACCAATTACAGACAGGAATATGGTATGTCACCACTGTCCCCAGAAGTTGTTTGTGAGAGTGGAAAGAGCAAAAATTACAATATATGCTACAATATATTATTTATAAACAAACAGTATTTCAACATTTATTAAAATAATTGAAGTCAGGGAAACTGAGGAAACTTGTCTTTTTCAGTTGAGACAGCGATAACAGTGCACTTCCCTGCAGTTGTCAACATTGCTCCTTACTCTGTTCTGTGGAAGTCACTCCAACATGTTTGTCACTATGCTGAAAATAAACAATGCAGGATGACTAGGTACTTCATTTTTATATTAAAATTAGACCATGTAAAAGGGAAAGGTTGCACGGGGGAGTGAATAAAGTCTGTGCTTTTGTTTCTTGTGCTCTGAAATTGGAAGCATACTGATGCAATTTTGTTTTAATGGTCATACTCCCGCAGAGAAAACAAACTTCCTGCAGAATGTGTACTGCAAGTTAAGTGGCAATTTGCTCTCCTTGTCATGGAGCAGATGTGTAGCGTGTTCAGTGAAGCTAAAACAATTTCCCTAGCCCAGGATCCACCTCAGTGAGTTTTCTCTATTACTGCTTTCAGTACACAAAAATATTCCCAAATTAGGACTGCTTCATCATTCTAGTTAAAGATCATTTGTCTAAAAGCATCAGTCTACCCTCTGCAACATTTCTGGTGATTATTGGAAGAAAAAAACCAATCTGCAAGGAAAACTGTGCACTTCCATTTTTTCCAACTCTTGAGAATCAAAAGGGGAGTTTCAAATGCATGTCTACTGACATCATGAAATGCATGTAGAGATGAACTTGAAAGCCTGGTAATTTTGTTCTCATTAGGTTCTATCTAGTTAATTTATAGATTAGTAATGGACAATAGATTATAAAAATTATACAAGATCGCTCGGTTTTACACGGTATTTACAGAGAAATTGCCTTTAACCACCTTTCAGGTGGTACACTGCTGACATCTAGTGGTGTTTGATACAGGCATCTGAGTGAGACCAGAGTGTAGCCCGTTCGATCTTTATTTCTGATTATTAATTTATTTAAAGGTAGGGATGGGATGGCAATTTTATAAAGAATTATTAATTACATGAACCCCTTCCCTTTTGCTTTTTTAAAGCAATTCATTATTTAAAGAACCATTTTTTTATAATTGAGTCACCCGCATAAAGTTTATTGACAGAGTCAGCACTCCAAATGCAAGCCGTTCTCATCAGACATGTAGACCCCACGGCACGCTTGGATTTGCAGACCAGACAACTGTGATTACTGAAACTAGATGGCAGAGAATAGGATTATTACAAAACCAGAATTAGCTTTCTGAAAATATTCTGCAGTTTCTACTTCTTATTGTTTGTCAAATACTCTATATGCTGTAATATTTATGGAAAAAGACTGCAACATAGAGAAGATGTATTTAACAGCTCACACAAGAACTCACCGTCTTTTCTAGCAGCATTCAGTGACCACCGCATGAAACAAAACAAAGGACAATTTATATATATTTGGACTATAGCTACCTGCCTATATGACTTGCATATGCAACAGTGGGAATGTTTGTTAAGAACCAAAACACACACACACAAAAAATCACTTGAACCAAGATTCTCTCTAGCTACTGCAAGGCTTTTCACCTGTCCTTAAAACACAGATCCATTCACACCGAGACTGTGGCACCATTTTCTTTATCATATCAAATGTAGTTCTATCTTGATTGTCATACATAAGATAAAGCAGAATCTGGTGTTTAGCAAAGATCAGCATAGCTCTAGCTTGTTATGCCTTTGATTAAGCAGGCTTACATTGAGAATAAATGAAATATCAAAATATCACATGGCACTGGCCATTAATAATGACTTGCAGTGAGGTACAAACAAGTGTGAATCAAAAAACAAACTGACCCAACTAACACAGATGTATTCACCTAAGTTTGTTTTCCCAAATGGCTTGGGAAGTATTTGAGAAGCCTATTCTGAAGAACAATGTTATGGTTAAGTATACATGACAAAATCTGTGCTACCAATGCCACAACATATGCTGGTCTTAAAAGAATTTAAACAAGCCTGGTGTTTACCTCAGCCTTTCCCTAGATCTTCAGTAAAAGCTGTTCTTAGATGCAAAAAATCTGTTCAAGGATGTCGCCTTTTAAGTCTTTCCACTTTCTTACTGGATCAGAAATGTGAAGTTTTTACAGTATTTGTTTAACCTGAGTGGAATTCAGAAATAGCAAGTTCCAAGAGAGACTTGTTCCCCCTATCAACTTACAGCCCAGTTTATGTGGAAACTGGGCACATTCTAGAAATGCACACAAACTTTGGCTGCTTATGTGATCCCAGCCTTTCAATGTCTGCCTTTTACTGAATCTCATGGATATACTACAAATGCAAGTACATGAGGTTGTGCCATGAGCTGTTCTGCTCCATGGAGGCTTGTTTGATAGGATCCTGCACATCCTCTATTTTGCAATCACTGAACTCCAGCATTGGCCATCTCATATAATGCTAGTCAATAAATCATGTTGTGTTTCCACATAAAATAAGGCTTACATGCTGCCTCAGGTTTTCACATAAAACTCATTCTGAAACAGAAACATCACTAGGTACCCAAGAACTCACAATCATTAAGAAGCCCTTATAACTCCTGTAGCTCATCCTGTTTTTTTCCTACACAGATGAGAGTCTTTGGATTTGTACATGTGCCTGCACTTCTGTCTCTGACAACAGTAACGGGAAAAGTCACAGACAGTATCCTTGCATTTGGAGTGTTGAAACTTTCTTCTTTGTTATTAAGAGGGTGGTTTGCTCCCAGTTTCTATTCCTGAATGTACTTCCAATAGTATCTATCAATCTGAGCTTCACATTTTGCTGTGGAAAAATACCCAAAGGGTTCCAATCTATCTGCTTTGATCTATCCTCTGTGAAAGACAGTCAACTTCAGCAAAACAGATGCTGGTGCAAACACCGTATCCTTCATGTAAGCCCAGTCTTTAGACAACCAAAAGCCCTTGTTAATTCATGAAGACAATCTGATGCACAGAAATTCTGTGATCCCTACATCATGTCACTTGGTCTCCCTTATCTGATCCTATCATGTGATGTTTTACAGGAAGCACTGCAGCAGATGCTGAAGAAAAGCTGATGAACCACCTACTGAGTCCTGACAGGTACAATAAGTTAATTCGACCAGCTGTCAACTCATCCCAGTTGGTATCTATAGAACTGCAGGTTTCCCTGGCACAGCTCATCAGTGTGGTAAGTTCAAATTAGGATATTCCTTTTTAATTCATTATTACCTGCACAGTAAAAGTCACATTGGTATCATTATGTCCCTGTTATCTTCTAGTTTACTTGATAATACTTGGTATGCAGGGCCCATACATGTGATTTACTGCGTTTATTCTTCAGAGTGCAGCTACAACTGGGAGATCAATCTATGCCTAAGCAATAAAGGACAGTGTCTAAGTCTTCTTTCAATAAATTTCACTGATATATATATATTAAAAAAAAAATCCACTGATTTCAGTACAGCTACAGTAAGTTATACCAGGTCAGGATCTATCCTGGGCTGTGCACACAATGCTAACTAATTTTCTGCTGCTTGCATCAAAGAAATGTAATTGACTGGCCTGAAAAAAAAAGCCAGCTCAAAATCTCATGGCATATTAGGCTTATCAGGAAAGAACAGTAGAAAGCTGTAAAGAAGACGACAAGCTAGTCCCAGCTGAAATAGCTTAACATGGTTAAAACAATCCTCATGTAAGCAGCTCCTCATATTCAATAAAAATTACTTTAATGGTCTGAAAGACATTTTCACTCACAAGGTTACCATGAGTTTAGCAGTTCTTCCAAGGTACAAGTACACTCCTCAGTGCCAAGAGAGCTTTAGCATTAACTGCAGTGGGAACAAGATCCAGCATGTAAGTGGGAAAAATGTCCTGAATCAGGGCTTTCAACTTTGCTGCTCTCTCCCTGGATGAAAAAGGGGATACAGATGACTGCCTCCCTGGCAGTATTTGTGTATGGGTCAGTGACTGGACTGTTGCAAGCATTTGAGACTTACATAATTTATATTCTGAAATTCAAGAGGAAAGGAGAGAGACACATAAGGGAAACTGTACAAACAGATGAGCTTTCATACACACATGCAGACTGATTTATACAGGATATACTGTCACATATCCCAGATGACTTTGGGACAAGTGCTCCCTCTCTCCTGCAGAAGTCCACCTGGACACAGACACGCCTCATTACACAGTGCACTGCCACCACTAACAACACAGTGTCCTCACAGATTGCAGATTCTGGGCATAAAAAGAGAGGTATCTTAGCCCTTTAGGCCCCAGCAATCCAACCCAAACAGCAGGGGTGAAAGGGCAAGGGTCAAGAATAGCACAATTCAGTCCGTATCCCTCTATAACGTCGCTCTTCATACAGAAAGCAAAATTAGACATCCTATAGGCTCTAACCACCTTAAGAATCTTCAGGATAGGAGAATTAATTTGTTTTCCTGCACAAACCCTCTTGACTCTCTGACCTTCTACCTTGTCCCTTCAGTAGAGCCCCAGCCACACAAACCTGCTGCAGAGAGACATTTCTTCTGAACTGCTCCAGAGACACAGCAGTTGCACAAAGCAGAGCCTGCCAGCTGAGACCTTATATGGCAAACCTTACATAAACCTCACACAAGTTTATCTAGGCCTTCTCTTTCAAATCAAATCCACAGGGATGGGGGAGGGTGTCTCTGGAATCAACTGAGCAGGGTGGTGGTAATTGTTCCCAAATAGCCACACTCACTCCAGTCACAACTGTTGTTGTTAAAAGCCACTTGGAGCTCTGCACTATTTATCAACACTGTGTGCACAAGACTGGACATCTCACATACACTAGATGAAATCATGCTGTGCAGTTGGAAATATCCTCAAAAGCCCATTGAATAAATCTTAGTACTGCGATAAAGCAAAGCATCTTAGGGAAGAACTTTTCACTCTCTTTTTCCCTGCAGAATGAGCGGGAGCAGATCATGACTACAAACGTCTGGCTGAACCAGGTAACCAAACCCACAGGGGCATGCCCTTTGAAACCACAAATGTGACAGCTTTCACTCCATCACAGTGACTGTTTTGTTAGTGTTCATCTGGATATTCCCATCACTACTGTACAATTCTTCTCTTAGGAGTGGATTGATTATCGTTTGGCTTGGAAGCCCTCTGACTATGAAGGAATAAATAAGCTGAGAATACCTGCAAAACACATCTGGTTGCCAGACATTGTGCTTTACAATAAGTAAGTAAAACTTCTGTAGTTCATGCACGCAGTGAACAAAATTTTAACTATGTATCAAGAAACAAGCATCAGAACCAATGAAGTAGGTCTGATAAAATTCTAAAACTGAATTTTATAACTTTCATCCAGGATCAACTGTATCTGACTGGGGTACTGGCCTCAAAGATAATGTTAGTAAAATCTGGGCTCTGGTTAAAGGAATCGCAGCAGACCTGGAATATGTCTGCTGTGTGAGCTGTGACAACACCAGAAGATCCATGACAAGGGTCACAATTGAGACAGATCTATATCTTAACTAGACTATATAGAAAGCATGAATTGTAAGTACAAGCACAGCTGTACAATGGTCATGTCTGCAAGAAAATAAGACATCTGGAATTCTAACAGACATGTTAAGGCTCTGGGCCACATTTTGTTTCCTGCTTCCTCCTCCACAGGCTCCAAGACACAAATCTGTTACAAAGTTCACATGTACCAGAACTCCACGAATTAATATTAATTTACAAAACAAATTATGTTCCATTTTCATACAGCATTAAAAACTCAATTATAGGAACACATAAAAAAACTGTCAACATGTGACCTTGTTGCTTCACAGTACTGAGTAAATAAAAGCTTGGTGCTAGACCACACTTCAGTTCTTCTTTTGAACAAATGGCTAACTGCCAATTTCGTTTTGAAGTCTCTAAAAAAACAGTATTAGGTGGATGATATCAAGTCTTTAGGAAAAAAGAAAATCAAAACTTATAATACACTTTCATGATACTTTGAAAACCAATAAATTCATGAAGACATGATGGTTTATGAATATATACAGATGGGAAACCTAGGAAGTTTATATATAACTGAGTTAAGTCCCTGGAATCCTACTACTAGAAGTCAGATTTCAGAAATACTTAGCACTATTGTATTAGTCACAAAATAATTCAGCCAGTGGATTAGGATGTACTCTGCCTCGTCAAATCTTGTTCTGGTAAAATGTGTCCCCAACATCTGCTTTCTTCCTTACTCCCCAAATGATAGCATTTAATGTATTGTCAGAACGAAAAGAAACAGTTCTAAAAGGCTTCTCAAATATATGGGAGCAAGCTTTTAGCCTCATCAAATTGGATTTTTACATTAATACAAACCTTCAAATTAAAATTTTAGATAAAGGACAACCTCTGTAACTTTCTGCTGCAGGCACCAGTCAGTTCAAGAAGGTGTTAGGAAAAGCACAAAGAGCATCATCCCCTCAGCCCACAGCTCTGTCCATAAGTAGCCTGTGCACAAGACTGCAGAGAGCACAGACAGCACCAGCAGCCCAGCCTCTGCCCCACGCTGAGCCAGGCACAGCCAGCAGAAGAACCTACATATTCTCAGCCCAGGAGTCTACCCAGTACATTGTACGGCATAACGGTAAATCTAACTGGGAGAGGTACAGATGTAAGAAATAAGATATGATTTCCTTACTAAAAAATAGTAATTTTACTGGCAATGAACTGATGCCCCTTGTATGCAGTAGCCACTCACTTCTGCATCTGGCTGTTTCATGGTCTACATGAAGCTACAAAGGGTCAAAGCTCAGTGCCAGACCAGGGTCTGCAACATGAGGCCTTTGCAGAGCCAGATGTAACTGATGTGGAGAACAGCTACACATGTGCCAAGTCTTGGATACTTGGACCACTTCCCTGCTTAGTTAAACAAAAAAAAATCAACCTTAGCATGAAATAGGTCTTATTTTCCAAGATGTCTTGTCAACAAACAAGTGATTCCTTAGACTTTTTATTAACTCTTAAGGAGCACGTTTCCACTCTAATAAAAGGGTGCTACTTCACTACAGTCAGTTGTCATGGTTTAACCTCAGACAGCAGCTAAGCACCATGCAGTCACTTGCTCACTCCTCCCCCTTCCAAGTAGGATTGGAAGGAGAATTAGGGAAAAAAACCAAACAACTCCTGTGTTGACATAAGAACAGTTTAATAACTAAAATATAATAATAATAGTAATAGTAATGAAAAGGAACATAACAAAACAAGAGAGAAATAAAACCCAAGAAAAGTAATTACTCACTACATGCTGACTGATGCTCCAGCAGTGAGCTGCTCCCCCTCCCCAGCCAACTCCTCCTGTTTATATCCTGAGCACAACATTCTATGGTAGGGAATATCCCTTTGGCACGTTTGGGTCAGCTCTCCTGGCCATGCTCCCTTCCCAGCTTCTTCTCACTGGCAGAGCACGAGAAACTGAAGAAGCCTTAATTCAGGATAAGCACTACTTAGCCACAACTAAAACACCAGTGTGGTATCAACTTTATTCTCACACTAAATCCAAAAGAGAGCACTGTACCAGTTACTAGGAAGAAAATTAGTTCTATCCCCACCACAAATGGGACATAATTCAACTTCATTTGTTTACATTTGCAATTAATTTGGTCTTATATTTTTGCAGATAACATACTGTCTTTTAGGTTATGTCCAGAATCTTCTTTGCAGTCTAACAAAGTGGCTAACACAGTTTTTAATAAAAGCATTTGATCAACACAGGAACAAACCTTTGAGCTTCCTCATCTGTCAGGAAAGACAGTCACTGGTAGTTGTTCCTTCCTACTGTTACACTTTGCTTTGGTAGCCCGACTGGCTGACTTTGAAAAGTGTTGCATAGCACACTTGAGAAGATGCAGTGCATACACGCAGAAACACTGAATTTCAGTATTTATTGCAATCAACCACTTCACATTTCTACCTCAGGATACTTCATAGGTTAAACAACCCTAATCTGTTTGCCAAGAAACAATGGAAAGGAGGAGATAATGACTAATGACTGATACTGATTTTCTCCCTGACTTTAAGGGCCTATCACAACATAGAAGACTCTCCCAGTGGAAGTTTGGCAACTGGAGAGATATAAAGACAAGATTATTTGTGGGCATTAAGAATATTGTGGCTTGTCTGTTCTGATTTTGTAATAAGTAAACATTAACTACAGTGATGCAACAAATTAGAAACCATATAATTACATTTCCTCTGCCTACACTCTCCCTGCATTTGTAACTAACACTGCTCATTCAAGTCATTTAGGAGTGTTGCTGTGTGCTCATAGCAGTGGCTGTGTTCCAGATCAAAGGCACCTCCATTCTCACACTGGATGATCTCTTTTTCACTCAGTCTTTGGAGCTGTAGAAAGTCTTAATTACTTAAACATTTATAAAACACTTGGAGTTCTTTGGATGAAAGAGAGATACATATTTGTTATGCAATAATAAGTTTATAAAATCATTTGTGTACGTATCAGATCTCTGAGAGTAACGCAGATATTAATCTCAAGTTTTAGCTCCCTATGACAGATTTCAAAATCAAAATATTACTAAACTTTTGATTCTAGAAACAACTGAGGACCACAAGACTAAGAACAGAATGTCAGAGCTCTCCTGTTTTCAACTATGTCTTTCCTCTTACTGTTTTATTATCTTCTCTCCTATTCTTTCCTCGTGTTTCATTAGCGCGGATGGCACATATGAAGTTTCACTGTACACAAACGCAATTGTAAAGAATAATGGAAGCATTCGCTGGTTGCCACCAGCCATTTACAAGAGTGCCTGCAAGATTGAAGTTAAGCATTTCCCATTTGATCAACAAAACTGCACATTAAAGTTCCGGTCTTGGACATATGATCATACAGAAATTGATATGGTGCTTAAAACTTCCATGGCAAGCATGGACGACTTTACACCAAGTGGAGAGTGGGACATAGTAGCACTCCCAGGCAGAAGGACTGTAAATCCTTCCGACCCAAATTATGTTGATGTGACATATGACTTCATTATCAAAAGGAAACCTCTTTTTTATACCATCAATCTTATAATTCCCTGTGTGCTAATTACATCCCTAGCCATCCTGGTGTTCTACTTGCCTTCAGACTGTGGTGAAAAAATGACCTTATGCATATCTGTGTTGCTTGCCTTGACTGTGTTCTTGCTGCTGATCTCCAAAATTGTCCCTCCAACATCTCTTGATGTTCCACTGATTGGGAAGTATCTCATGTTTACAATGGTTCTAGTGACCTTCTCAATAGTTACCAGTGTCTGTGTACTTAATGTCCACCATAGATCTCCAAGTACTCACACTATGCCCCCTTGGGTAAAACTAGTTTTCCTTGAAAGACTCCCAGCCTACCTGTTCATGAAGCGTCCAGAAAATAATTCTCCACGGCAAAAGCCATGCAACTGCAAAAAGACAAAAGCAGAGCATCTTTGTACGGAGCCAGCTGACTTCTACAAGAACTCTACCTATTTTTTAAATACAGCCCCTGCCAAAAAATACGAGATGAAAATCACTGAGACTCTTGACAATATCAGCAGTCATCGAGATTTTAGGTTACGAACAGGCACAAAGTTTTCTCCTGAAGTCCAAGAAGCAATTGATGGAGTCAGTTTTATAGCAGAGCACATGAAAAGTGATGACAACGATCAGAGTGTAAGTAAAAATGAGAAATCATTCCAGTCTTTCCAAACTGCTCTCCTGCCCTCCTCTGTAACATGCTGTTTTTAAGAAAGTATATTTGAGCTCTCTATTCTGAAGTTTTTACAGAGATTCTACCTAGAGCTTATAAGAGGAAATAATTTCTGTCATTAAAGGAATTTAATGGTAGCACTTTTGTAAATGCCAATACTCTCCTGGAAATTAACATGTATATTTCTACAGAGAGAGATAGTTGATTGCCCACTAAGTCATGAAACACCCTTGAAAAAGCTGCGTTCTCACATACAAGTAGTGTTTGGCAGGGAAAAAAAAATATTTAGTTCCAGGTCAGAAAAAGAACATTTCTCCCTGTTCTATCCAGTAAGACTGTGACTCAATTCTTGAACAGGCCATGTTAACCAGAAATAAACTACCTGCAGCTACTTACTTACCTAGATAGGCATAGAATAATGATTTAGTAAAATTGGTAAATTGCCTTTGCAAACACCCTCTCCAGGGTAAGATATAAGTCCATGTAGGGCAAACACAATAGGTAGAATTGAAATCCTAATGCCAGCAGAGCTGACACTTCTTTATTTGAGATAAATCAGTCTTGTTATTGTCTATGAAATGTACTTCATCCAGGATGAATTTAAGTAGTGCTGCCGCTGTTGCCCTATTCCCTTGCCCTGCTTGCTTGCTAGTAGCTAGCACACTAAAGCTGATAGAAATACACTGTGAGTAACGCCTGGAAACTGAAATAGTTCAGTTTAGTTTAGACAAGCACCAATGGTTAGGAAAAATCATCCTCATGCCTACCAGTGTCCTCTCTCTGACAAGAACCCAGTAAGGCTCTAGGCTGTCTATTCCTGTTTTGCTCCCCCACCCTCACCCAAGCAGGTTAAATAAACCTTGATTTATATTCTTGCAGAAGTCCCTTGAGGAGCATGCTGTTGAGTAGTTCATATTTGCTATTTACTGAAACTACTGTCAATATAAATAAAGATCAGCTATTAACATTAGATGTGAGCTTGTAAACATTGAAACCGAACAGAAGTAAACTTCTCAGACATTCTTGCAAGAATGTGTTGCAAACTAATGGATCTGCAAAGTTTCCACTTGATATTAAGAACAGTTTTCAAGAGTATTTTATACACTAAAATTTAATTGAATGCTTTTCACACGTGGTCCTCTGGTATTACATATCATTTTTCTAGATTCTTAATTTTAATCTCTGCTTTATGCCTTTGTTGTCATGGTATGGTAACAACTGCTGATGTACATTTACTATAGACTGATTTCAGAAGCACACAATCCCCATTAGCAGCAGTGGAAATTAAAAGTGTGCACTGAAGGAAAAATATGTAATATTCTAATCTAACACAGAGATAATTGACAAGCATGGTGAAGTCATTGAGGTGAGGATGTCCCGTGCACAACTAGAATCAGTAAGAGAGGAAAAAGTAATTCCTGAGATACAAATGAAGATGGATATATTCCCCCTTTACAACAGCCTGATAGTGACTTCAGTTTGAGAATAGAATCTAGGGCTGTGACTTTCATCAACATGTGCAGGGCAAAAGGGATTTTAATAAAAGCAGCAATATTAATATGCATTAAAGGCCTTGATTAAGATGACTGCTGATAAAACAAGAAATATGAAACTAACCAGTTTAACAGCAGTAAACACCATCCATTTTTGTCCACTTAGATTAATAGCACCTGCAAACTAAAATGAAAGAAAAAATTCCTTAATCAGATTATACTGTGGGTCCTTCCGGACTGGCTTCCACTAGGCAGTCACATCAGTATCTGATGCAGCCAAGAAATATGCTAAGAAATATTTACAGTATTCTTCTCCATTGTCCAGAATGGCTGTAGGAGGAAAATCCCTTCCCAAGCCTAAAGTCAGTTTTTTCTCTGAACCTCAAGATTAGTTTCCTTTTATTTCTGTAAGCAAAAAACTTGGCATTAGCAAGAGGAAGAGCAAAAGAGTATGAGCAATTGCTAATATTTTTAATGGGATTTTTCTTTCAGGTCATTGAAGATTGGAAGTATGTTGCCATGGTAGTGGACAGGCTGTTTCTCTGGATATTCGTCCTTGTTTGTGTCCTGGGGACTGTTGGATTATTTCTGCAGCCACTTTTTCAAAATCACACTGCTGCCATGAACCCATAGTGGTCAATACTTGCACTGATGTTTGGTCTCATTCTGCTATCAGTGCCCCTCTGTTAAATCCACAGAGATGCCAACTGAGTTGTTATATCAGATTTAGAGTAGGAAAATGGAAAGTAGAACTTGAATTACTGGGATATGGGAAAAAAAACAAAACCAACAGAAAACTAGTATTTTTCTTCCAATTAGTTCAGTACTTCCAGTGATACCTTGTCCTTTTTTTTCAATTATTTGAAATCTGAACATTACACATAAAGGTGTTTACTGTGCAATATGCCATTCTGACTCACAAGGATTATTATTTTAGAAGTATTTTACATACATTGCCTCAGGAAGATCTTTTTTTTTCCTTAGTATACTGCAATTTCCCTCTTATAAACAAGATACTGCTATGACATTTATTTCCTTCAAATGCATCAGAACTATTTGTGTCTGACTCATAACGAGCTTTACGGGTGGAATCACTGTTTAGCTGTCTGAGTATGATACTTAATTGAGAGAGACATACTTCTGAGATAACCACTAACAGGTTTCTCATCTTTCCATCTCTGACAGCTGATTAATTAACAGAGGCTAAATTAATATATGATAAACAAATATGTATATACTCTGTTCAATTATGAATTATAAATAAAATGTAAAATTTTCCTTTATAGATTTTAGTCCTGAAATGTTCCTGCATCTTTGAGAGCTCATGTGGTGCATACGCACTGTCATGAATCTAAGGCTAAGAACACAGAAGAGCATCTAGAGAAGACAACTGTGAAAGGCAGCTACAATGTGAAGACAGACCTGCACATTTTGCCGAGGAGATTTTAATGCACATTTAAATATAATCCTCAACAAGTTAAGTAGGAAAGCACACAGCACATCTACAGTCTTTGGCAAAGACCGACCAAGGCCCTAGACTCCCATCACAGGACAATGATGCCACACTTTGTTGCAGGTAGCTTGTAACCTGTAAAAAGAGAAGTGGGCTCCTGGTATTTTTCAAGCTCAGGGTTTCCTTGGCATGTTGTCGGAACACGTAACAGTTTTACCACCGTTGATGGGTGCAACTAATTACTGGTGAACAAACTGGTAAAATCCACTACTCCTTGTGAAGGCAATCTGAGGCTCACCTGTTCCAGGGGAGGATCAGCTGACACTTAAACCTGGGTTCTTCAACAAGGCACAGATTAAAATGGCTCAGGCTCTATTTACCCTCATTGAAAGTGATCTCTATCTAGATCACCACTCCCAGGCAGCTACAGATAACTACACAGATTTAGGCATGCCAAAACAGCTGTGCCAACACCCTTCCAGTTGTTCAGAGCAGCTCCCATGTTGATTCCTCCCTGCCCATCTGCTGAGCTCCCCAGGAGTGAGGCCACACCCCCCTGAGCACCGAAAAGGTTCTCTCCCAGTGGTATGAGCCCAGCAGCATGGTCTGGTGCAGGGCAGCTTAGGAAAAATACAGTGACAAATTATCAGAGGCAGGGTGGGTGAGGCACTCTGAGCAGCAGCAGCATTCTCCCTTAGATTTTATGCTAGAAGGAGGAACTGTAGTAACACTGTCATAGAATCGTCAGGGTTGGAAGGGACCTTAAAGATCATCTAGTTCCAAACCCCCTGACAATGGCAGAGACACCTCCCACTCGATCAGGTTGCTGAGAGCCCCATCTGGCCTGGTCTTAAAAATCTACAAGGATGGGGCTTCCACCACCTCTCTGGGCAACCTGTTCCAGTGTCTCACCACCCTCATG
>VWZY01003727.1:171390-185815 GCA_013399075.1 Chloroceryle aenea | reverse complement strand
ACTAATTACTGGTGAACAAACTGGTAAAATCCACTACTCCTTGTGAAGGCAATCTGAGGCTCACCTGTTCCAGGGGAGGATCAGCTGACACTTAAACCTGGGTTCTTCAACAAGGCACAGATTAAAATGGCTCAGGCTCTATTTACCCTCATTGAAAGTGATCTCTATCTAGATCACCACTCCCAGGCAGCTACAGATAACTACACAGATTTAGGCATGCCAAAACAGCTGTGCCAACACCCTTCCAGTTGTTCAGAGCAGCTCCCATGTTGATTCCTCCCTGCCCATCTGCTGAGCTCCCCAGGAGTGAGGCCACACCCCCCTGAGCACCGAAAAGGTTCTCTCCCAGTGGTATGAGCCCAGCAGCATGGTCTGGTGCAGGGCAGCTTAGGAAAAATACAGTGACAAATTATCAGAGGCAGGGTGGGTGAGGCACTCTGAGCAGCAGCAGCATTCTCCCTTAGATTTTATGCTAGAAGGAGGAACTGTAGTAACACTGTCATAGAATCGTCAGGGTTGGAAGGGACCTTAAAGATCATCTAGTTCCAAACCCCCTGACAATGGCAGAGACACCTCCCACTCGATCAGGTTGCTGAGAGCCCCATCTGGCCTGGTCTTAAAAATCTACAAGGATGGGGCTTCCACCACCTCTCTGGGCAACCTGTTCCAGTGTCTCACCACCCTCATGGTGAAGAACTTCTTCCTAATGTCTAACCTGAATTGATCTGTCTCTAGTTTTAATCCATTCCCTCTAGTCCTATCACTGCCCAACAGCCTAAAAAGTCCTTTCCCAGCTTTCTTGTAGCCCCCTTAAGATACTGGAAGGCCACAATAAGGTCTCCTCGGAAGCTTCTCTTCCCCAGACTGAACAACCCCAACTCTCTCAGTCTGTCCTCATAGGAGAGGTGCTCCAGCCTGCTGATCATCCTTGTGGCCCTCTCTGGACACGTTCCAGCACATCCATATCCTTCTCCCTTCCCCTCCCATCCATGTCATTCTCCCTTCTATTCCCCTTCCTCTGTGCACTGTAACTGTGTCCATTGCTGAAGACAGGGCAAGGTGAAGGATCACTGTAGGACCATCCTATTAATGCAGGTGTACCCTGTAACCATAGAAGCTGCCCCATCCTCCTTTCACAGAGGGTGGCAAAACTCTGGTCATCTTCCCAAATGTTAACCATTCTGGACATTTCTCATGGTAACTGCTGGGCATTGTAAAGTTTAAATGGGTCAAACCTGCTTTCCCCACCTCTAATGTCATCTTCTCCTTCTGAGACCTAGAGAGCAGAGCTATTTTCTCTGCAGGCAATGAAAACAACAGCTGTGAGATAAGATGGGGCACAGGGAGCCCCTCAGAAGCAGAGGGGACCCTTCACCCATGCAGGAGTCACAGCTCCTCTGCGCTGTTATATGCTGGGAGTTGATGTGGCACAGAACATCACAAGCACACATGCACACGCTGCCCCAGCTGCTAAGCAGCTTTTTCTGCTTACAGAGAAGCCAGACGGAAACCATAGCAGCTGCCAGCACTGTGCAGACAGTGTCAAGGTGAAGCCCCTTTAAATCGCACAAAACCCCTGTACAGTGAATTTGAAAGAGGCAGCACAAACCTTAGCATGGGCTTTAATACTCTTCTGAGCTACTGCACACTCCTGCAGGGCAGGAGAGCAAGGGGCTCACTCAACCAAGCAACCAAGGATGCAGCAGGTCAGCCACAGACCCTACAGACTCCACACTGGACCTGTGCAGAGCAGAGACCTCTCTCTCTGCTCTTTCTACCCAGCGTCAACAGTGCTTTTGGCTCTGCCCTGATCCCACTGATCATTACGCCTGTCCTCAGTCCCTTCTTCTTCAGAAATGAGGCCTCCAGTACACCCATCTCATAGCTGGCCTTATCTTTATGAGCAGTAATGACTGATAACGCTTGGCTCAGTAACTGCAGCCTTCAGCTGCATTATCCCCCAAGCATATACAAAAAATTTAGAAAGGATTTGGCAGCTCAGCTAGCAGCTAACACAGAGCACAGGCAGATGGAGGCCTCAGAGTTGACAAACCCAGAAAAAGCTTTCAAAAGGTACATCACTGGCCCCAGGGAGATCCCTGCAGAACTAGAGCTCCTCATCCAGGAAATGGTGGGCTCTGGTGCTTTCAGTACACTCTGGCCACTTTATTCCTTTTTTTAATCACAAGTGAAGCAATATACTCTTCCCCAGATATGTTCTTGGAAACCACCACTGTATTTTTTTAAAAGCTGCCAGAGATAATTCAATGCATAGCAAATTTCAGAATGGAAAATTGCAGAGAGTCCTAAAATTTTGAAAAATCCAACCTCCTGAAACTGTGCTTTCAAAACAGGAAATGCTATTTTTGCCTAACCCTCAGTAGCTCCACCTACATAATACATAGAACCATTCCCAGTTTAAATTGTCAAAGAATTGTAGGGTTTTCTGCTTTGATTTTTTTGGTGAAATTTTCAAGCCAGGAGACTTCTGGAGAAAAGGAAACATCAAAAACGTCATCTTGCAGACTAATATAAGAAGGTCCCAGTTCATCAAACAAAATAAATATTTCCACTTTCAACTGTTTTTACAGCAATACTTTTCATGAAATAAAAATAAATTTTTAAAAAAGTGGTCATTCAAATTGCATTTTTCATTAAACTGTTTTGGCAGTGTGCAAGCAGCCTTTGCTTCCTTACTAGTAAGGAAAAGCCTCTGTTGACTCCCTCCCCATTCCCTACCATTACAAAACCCTGACAAATCCCCATCTTCCATCAGAACACAAAGCAGGGCCGCTACCACCACCACACACTTGTACCATCTGCATCCAGGTGAGTGTATTTGGGACTGTTTCTGCACGCTGGCAGCCATAGCAAACTAGAAAGATCAGCAATGTTGGCTTTGTAGAGATGGATAATCTATACTTCAGACATAGACAAGAAAATATTCTTTTTCTCATCATCTGAGTGGATTAAGATCTAACCTTAACAAATCTTTACAAAGAAAAAGACCTCTAAAAAGTGGCACATGTATTAAAAAGAAAAGGCTGGGTAGTTTGTTACTGCAGATCTTTTTGGGTAGATCGGCTTCCCCCTACCCATCCAAATGCTTCTTTTAGGTGGTTCTGCAATGCAGTCATAGTGACGTGTTCTTATCCCTTCACTCTCCCTAGCCATAAAAATAATCCTACCACAAACCTCAGCTGATTTCACCAGGAGCTCCAGCATATCTGTGCATACAAACATCACTGAAAATTTCAGTAACCAGGCAAATTAAGATAAAATACCTGTATCTCTTGATGCTATGGCGCTTTGCTGCCTGTGCAGATCAGATGTTTCCAAATTATTCAGGTTTAAGCAGGCAGACTTTTGAGGGACATGGGTTATGATCCAATTTTTGAAGCTTTAGCTCATTTTGAGTTGGGACTAAAATGAAACAAACACAAATTTCAGTTATAATACTGCTTATACATGGAAACCAAGAAGCCAGAAAGGGATAGCATCTAGTATCAATGCCTAGAAAAGCGAAAAATGTATCCACAAAGGGTTAAGCTAAAAGAGCAAGCAGTCAAGCTCTCTGGAGAAGAAAAAAAAAAAAAAAAAAAAAAAAAAAAAAAAGAAAAATCTAATGGACAGTAAAGCCTATTTCCTCCAAGCTAATAAAATTACAGAAATTATCATAAGAGCATGTGTCTGGGGATAGAGTGAATGATGCTCTGAGAGATAAGGAAAACAGGACAATAAACAAGCTCTATGCCAAGAGCAACTGAGCTGAACCCAGCCTGGTGCTTTCTCCCAGTGCTACCTCTTAACACAGTGCCAAATGGGGTCATCATTTATCCTTCCTTAAAAGAAGTGAGTGAAGCTCCTACTGGGTGCAGCATCCTGTCCCACAGGGCTTGTCTCATCATTTCCAAAACAGAAAGGTGGAATGCCCTTTTTTTTTTTCCTCTCTCTCTGCCTCCTCCCTCCACAGAGACTGTCCAGATGTGTGCAACAGCCACTGCATGCATGAGCTTTGCATCACCTAGTTGTTCAAAGGGGGGCAAAAAGTGACATGTAAATTAGCAAGGAAGCTGATGGTCACCCGGGGAAAAGAGCCACTTTGGAAATCAGGATTTTGTGACTGAACTTCAAACAGAACTGCCCATTTTGCCCCATCTCCTTCCCCATGAACAACAAGGTTTTCTGAGATCAAGGAGTGATCTTATGTTCTTATTGCCCTTCCCAAATTTCACCTTTCTAATCCATGAAACCAGGAATGTTCCAAAGACGGTTATTCTCAAGATTTTGGTCAAGTTTAACCTCTAACTCAACCCCTGGCTCTTGCTGGATCCCAGCTGATGTGTATATCACTCTGGGCTTAGATCTTGTCAACAGCTGTACATGCCTTTAATTACTCCTGGGAATAGCACATCCTTTTCATACAGTCAAGCTCGTAGCATATACGCTTGCAAGATGAGACACAGGCAGGAAAAAACCCTCAACATTAACAGCATAATTGGAAATTCAGGTCCCATGATCCCAGTTCACTGCTAAGTCAGGCATCCCTAATGCCAATATCCATTTCAACACAATTCAATTATAAGATTTTTATTAATTAAACTTCTCCTAGTAGATTAGCACGATCTTCTGATAGAAAAGGATTGTCTGTAACAGCTGACTGGAAAAATCTTTAGCATTGTCAGATTACCAGGTTCATTTATACACCAGCTTAAGGACTCTTGCCTGTACCCCTCACCAGAAGACTGCTCTTTGCCTACCATAATATCTGTTTTGCCTGCAATTTATTTGCTGTTTCAAATGCTCTGACAGTCTGGGTAGCTAGAAAGGGGGCAGCACAGCAAACCTAATGGGAGCTCACTGCGCAGAACTGTGTTCAGGGTCCTGCTGTCTGCTGCTTCCAGGCGTTTCACGCATCGGAGGAGCGGAGCTCTCTGTACTTCCTATGCTCATACAATCCTGGCAGCTAAGCTCATCTTCAACAGCCTCTGTCGACAGGCAGTAATTCGTAACACCATGGAGAGCATGCACACTCTCCTTCTAACTGCTGCTGTTTGCTTTCTCTGTCAAGGTAAGTGATCCTTAATTTGCTTATTCTTTGGTGGGGGGGTGGGGGAAGTATGTGAAAATAAGAACAGGAGCTGGATTTGATGCAAATTATTTTCAAGAAGTACTGAAGCTCACTCCAAACTAATGGATAAATGTACAGAATCCTAGTACAGCTCATTTTGTTACATAGTTTCTTGTTTGTTTTAAATTTCTCCTAGTGAAGTAGTTAAGTAGTCCTGATTCAAGATGACAAACAGGACACATAAAGCCATTTTAACAACAGAAAGCACCTTACACATAAAGATGTGGTTTTACATTTTGTAGAGAAGACCACAACAAAGTGACAATATTAAGCAGCTTTAAATACATGCTGCAAAAAGTGGAGATACAAAGAGTACCAAAACATGTAAATAAAAATTAACTAACAAATGCACTTCTCGAGATGCATTAGAGGCTACACGTAATTATAGTGCTGGTGACCCTAACAAAACTCTAGTTGACTGGCTGGCAATTTGGGATTGATTATAATAGAGTCATAGTGTCTAACTGACTTGGTCATTAAGATCTAGTTTTAAAATTAATTACTTAAAAGATATGGGAGTATTTATTCTAGGAAATCTTAATCTGAGAGAGATTAAATAATAAGGGCAAGGCTAGCAATTAAAAAGTGTGACAGAAATGTGTTCATTTTTTAGTCAGCAAGTTTCTTTAATGATTTCACAATTCTGAAAATAAAATTGCCCTCCAAGTAAACAAGAGAATGGGAGTGAGAGGATAGGGGAAAAAAAAAAAAAAGCTTTTAGCTGAATAGTTTCACATGAGAGGGTCCCTTTTGTTTTACGGAAAGGGCAGGTCTTAAAAGACAGGAAAGTAACACCTGCTTGTGAAACACTACATATAAGTCACCTGCAGATACTTCTGCTTCCCATCTCCTTTTCTACTGAAAAAAAAAAACTGTCTGGCAAAAAAATAAACATGTCCTTGCAAATATCTGTAAATTCATATTTGGTTTAAAGGAACTGTAGAGTATGTTCAACTGACTTACATTCTGTGCCTTTGCCAAATTCGCATAGTGCCATCCATAAAAGACAAGAGGCCTTTTTCTGTTTCCAGTTTAGAGTTCTTGAGGATGCATGGTCCAGAACAGTTTAAGAGAGTTCCCTAAAAATAAAAGTCCATTTGCTTTCAAATACTATCCAGCTGTCAGGATAGCTAGCTCAAAAACTAAAAAGGTGGTGTGAAATACAGGCTGTCACACCTCAACCTGAAACAGCTGAAAGACCTTGTGGTGTAAAAATTTCAGTTTGCAGCTTTTCTGTTGGCCACAGGGCACCATAAACAGCAGTTATCAGTGGCAAAATGAACAACGGAAATGTATTATAAATAAAAATTACTTAGAATTATAAATGGGTAATTAGCACATTTATTTGAATGTGCTGAAAAGTCTATGAATATAATAGCTAATAATAATGTTTGGGTTGATGATTTATTTTTTTCTCCATATTTTAACAAGCAGCCTGTTATCATCACTATAACCACACACTCATGACTTGGGCTAGGAAGCCGAATTCTCATTTCCTGGCAATCCTCATATTACAAAACACTCTGGCAGTTTACAAGTGGCCTGTTGTCAGGTTACACTTTTCCCTTCCTCTGCTCCACTCCCCTGCAGCTTTGGCAGGGTCTGGGAAACTAGGCCTGTGAGATGGGAGTGCTTTTGCACTTCCAGTTCTTCAATAACACCCTAAACCCATTTTTTTAACCCTTTTGCAGAGATGCAGGTGAGAAAAACTCCATCACGGCATTGCCTTTCCTTGCTTTTCTTCTCGCAGCCTAAGCGAATGCCACTCATGACACACTATTACCCACTTAGGCGCAACTTGGCCTTTCCCCACGCATCACACAGATGCTAAGCAGTTAACATACAGCCAGACAGGCACCAAAAGTTGCACTGCCCGCCATGCCGGCCAAGCCTCCTCACACGGGGTACTACTACCTCGGAGGCTGCGCCTGCTGCCCGCTCATCCCGCCGTGCCTTCCGCAGGCTGTAGCAGCTCCGAGGCCGAGCATCGTCTCTATGCGGCTCTCTTTGAGAGCTACAACCGGTTCGTCCGTCCCGTCAAGAACGTCTCAGACCCCGTCATCATCCAGTTCGAGGTGTCCATGTCCCAGCTGGTGAAGGTGGTGAGTACCCGACCGGGGCGCCTGCAGGCGGCAGGAAGGCCGATGCGTCTCCCGACACACCTCTCTTTTCCAGGATGAAGTCAACCAGATAATGGAAACCAATTTATGGCTGAAGCACGTAAGTAGAGCTCGCTGATAGTCCAGACGGCATCAACTCACCTCCTCCCCAGAGCGGGAGGTGCTTCCCACTCCGGGCAGTGGGACCCCGGCCCTCACGGGCTGCGCCACAGGCGGGAAGAGCCGTCCGCACTAGCGAGAGTTCTGCGGGCTTCCCGGACTCGACAGACCTACCCTAGACCCCCCTCTCTTAGGGCAAAGCCACAGTTTAGGAAGGCATCACGGGGACGGGCTCCCGAGATCAAACCACAGCCGCCGCCCTCGCGCCCCCCTCAGCGCCGCTCTGNTGTCGGGCTGTCCCTGGCCGGGAGCAGTGCTACCCGGCCCTGCTTTTCTCGGCCCTTAGCACCACCTCCCTGAGCAGGGCCTGGACCCGCGACCCTCTGCAAGGGGGCACCTCCCGCCTTGTTATCTAACCGCCCAGAAACAACTTCGTCGCCAACAGCGACCCCTCCCTCTTTCAGTCTCACCGAGTTTGGGGGTCACAGCGTTTATATAAGGGCCTGGCTCAGGGTGCAGATGTGGGACTTAGGTTGCGAGTCGTCAGATACAGCCCTAACCCTCCTACACTGACTACTGTAGCCAAATACTAAATTTTTACTCTGAAGGCTCTTGAACACTCTCCTTTGTCTCCGGCAGACACCGGCACAGAGCAAACACCTGAGCACGGGGCTCCCTCACAGCATTACCTGGTGCTGCTTAGCTCCCAGAAAGTGAGAACAAACCAAAAATGTTGACTTCATTTAAAAGGGTCTTCCTGGGTTAAAAATGCAGTTACTGACTGTGCAGTCAGCTTAATAACCAACTTAATTCCTGGCTTCAGCATAATAACCAACTTTGTTAAACTGGAGTTTAATGAACCCTAATGAACAAGACTGTTCCTTAACTGAGCAGTGACACCCTACAGCTTTCTAACCCCTCTACTTAGGCTTCTTCACTCAAATGTTTACACCTAGCACCAGAGCCTCCTATGAATCTGTTTTCACCATCTCACAGATACCTGGCTTTTTGAGACCTGAGTTGCTAATAAAATGCTACCCTCTCTGATAGGAGTGTCTTATTCCCTCTTTCACCTTGTTCCAGCTACTAAGGTAGACCTTCCTGAGACATGAAGTCACAATCTAAGTTACATCTAGACCAGCAGGCCCACCCACGATCTCCATCTGAATAAACAAGACATACATGTTTGTTAAAAAAACATCTAATCATCGTAGTATCCAAAATAAAATAACCCTAGATGGGAGATGATAGCACATGGCTTGAGTCTAGTTCATCAAACTTAAATTTCTTCACAAGCCTAATGTACACTAATTTCTTCCATAATTAGATCTGGAATGATTACAAGCTTCGGTGGAACCCAGCAGACTATGGAGGTGCTGAATTCATCCGAGTACCGTCTGGCCAAATCTGGAAGCCAGATATTGTTTTATATAACAAGTAAGACTCTTGCATATTTACCTTCTTAATTTGGGAAGAAGGGTGGTGATGTTGCTAGTCAAAAAAAAACCAAACAAACAAAAAAAAACCAAACACAAACCATCAATCAGCAGGCTCACTGAATTAACAGAAAAAGCCTCCTTTTCAACAGCCCTCTGTCCTACATCTCCCTATTACTGTACTCACATTCACGCCATCTACATCAGCATCACTGGGCAGGTCAAAGGGAGCTTTGCTTCTTCCCTTCACAACCCCCCACTTTTATATCGTCTAGAAGGGAGGTGGCAAGAAATTCCCTTAGATTAGGGAATTGCTGTCCATGAGTCAGACCTTTAAATGGAAAAAAAAAAAAAAAGTGAAAATTCTAGCTTTTTAGCAGTTAAACTCAGAATTTGACATCTTTACATTAACATTGACATATAAAAGCTGCAGGTAAAGTTTACTTTGGTTGTCAGTTTCTGAGACTGTGAAGAGCCAAACCATAACTAAATCCTTCTGCTACATAGGGAAGCAGTGGTCAGTGAAATGGACTTTGCTATGCAGATCCAAAACTTAGGTCAATGGGACAATGATGACACCACTTTTCTAATTGTGGCCTTAAAACTTCAAACTACATTTTTAGGTTTACTTTTTCATATAAACATCTGATCTTACACAATCCATGTGATCAGAATAGCAAAGTGGGAATGAAAAAAACCCTCACTCCTTATGCAAAGGGGCACCCCAACTCTAATCCCTCTTCCCATAGTTACTACCTTCACTGTCCACAACAGAGGTGGAAATACCAGTAGTGGAGGTGTCCTCCTGTCAGCCCCTGCACTCTGATGTGCTTGATCTAGAGTAGAATGCAACAAAACATTTCACTTGGAAGGGACCTGCAATGATCATCTAGTTGGACAGCCACTTGCCTCTCCTATTTGCTGTTTTGCATATTAACAGTACCAAGCCATGTTATTATAAGGGAGAGTATTTAATTTCAAAGCCTTCATGGTAAATTTATAGAGTTGTTTATTTCAGTTTAACTATGCAAATTTATGAAGGCCCTTGACTCAGTCCTGCACATGCAATTCAGCTCTATGTCAACATGCAATTGCTGACTTTCTCAGAACAAAGAGTTAATGTATATGATGGAATGTATGAAGCTACCTAGAGTAATTGCATTCTAATTTTTGTTATTTTTATTTGCTTTACAGTGCAGTTGGGGATTTCCAGGTTGATGACAAGACAAAGGCCCTATTGAAATACACTGGTGATGTGACCTGGATACCTCCAGCTATATTTAAAAGCTCATGTAAAATAGATGTAACCTACTTCCCCTTTGACTATCAGAACTGCACCATGAAGTTTGGTTCCTGGTCATATGATAAAGCCAAAATTGACTTAGTTTTAATTGGCTCTACAATGAACCTGAAAGATTACTGGGAGAGTGGAGAATGGGCTATTATTAAAGCTCCAGGGTACAAACATGACATCAAATACAACTGCTGTGAGGAGATATATCCAGACATCACATATTCTCTTTACATTAGGCGTTTACCCTTATTTTACACTATCAATATGATTATTCCATGCCTGCTGATTTCTTTTCTGACTGTATTGGTTTTCTATTTGCCTTCAGACTGTGGTGAGAAGGTAACTCTCTGCATATCAGTCCTTCTATCTTTAACAGTGTTCCTTCTTGTTATCACAGAAACCATACCTTCTACTTCCCTGGTTATTCCTCTGATTGGGGAATACCTCCTTTTCACCATGATATTTGTAACTCTATCTATTGTCATTACAGTGTTCGTACTTAATGTGCACTACAGAACACCCAAGACACACACAATGCCTGTGTGGGTAAGAACCATTTTCTTGAACTTACTTCCCAGGATCATGTTTATGACAAGGCCTGCCAGTGACGACGAGAATAATCCAAAACCAAAACCATTTTTCACTTCTGAGTTTTCAAACATGAATTGCCTCAACAGTTCTGAAACCAAATGCTGCAAAGATGGGTTTCTATGTCAAGATACAGCATGCAGCTGCTGTCAGTATCAACGAATGAAGTTCTCAAACGTCAGTGGCAATCTCACAAGAAGTTCAAGCTCTGAGTCTGTAGATCCTCTCTTTTCATTTTCAGTTCTGTCACCAGAAATAAGAGATGCTATTGAAAGTGTTAAATACATTGCAGAAAATATGAAAATGCAGAATGAAGCAAAAGAGGTAAGAACATATTTTACTATTGCTCAAACTGCAGACATCTGCCATTAGTGTTTTGTAAGAAATCTCAAAAAAAAAAAAAAGATTGTTTTGACCGTTATTTTATACAAGTAAAACACCCAAGCTGTATTACAAATATGTGCAATTTTGAATGTAGATAACTTTGGGGCGCAGCTCGGTTGCACACATTCTCTTTATTGACAAATAAACTGAGGAACTACACTCAGTAGTTACTACATAAAAATGGATTACACCAAGTAAAGCATGTTAAAGTAAACACTGCTGGGGAAACATACTTGAGTATCCAGCCTACGAGATTCAGAGTGAGGATTTTCCAATTTATAATCTGAATACTGGAATTTGCTGACTCTATGGCCTTTAGAAAGTTACACCCTCCCACATCTTACTCTCGAAGAACATAAGGATTAATACCCTTCACAGTGATGATGGTGTTTGTTCTGCTGATACTGCAAAGTGGAGTAGCTAAATGAGACAACTGCTACAAGATGGGGATGATCATCTTTCAGAAAACTTCATCTTAATGCAATAAAATTAAGTTTTCTTTTTAACAAGTTACTCAAAAATGCTAATAGCAGTAGCTATAGCACTGCAATAGTCACTGAATTTAAATCCTCTGCAGTTGGCACTTGAAATTAGAATGAAGAATTTCTGCTGAAATCAGAACTTTTTTTTAAGGGTTAGATGGTATAGAAAATATGACGTTGTTTTGATTTTTCGGTCTGACTTAAAGTTCTAAGCTAAAAAGTAAAATAAATAAATGAACAATGTATTAGGCTTCCTGAAGAAAAATAAAATTTTAAATTGTAATCTCAAGAATACCTAAAATGATCAGCTAATGTAGCTACTATTAGTACATAACATATATAATACTTGAGTGACACTAATTATAATGCCCATTGTAAAAAAAAAATAAAAAGAAAAATCTGGATTTTGGAAACTTGGTTCCCTGTCTACGTGGAAGGTAAGTAGATGAATTTTACATCATGCATGAGAACAATCAAATTTCAGTCCTACATAAGAAATATATCACATAATTATATGCACATTAACCCACTGCCTAAAGACCAGTAGGAGCAGTCCGTTTCAGTAATCTTCTGGACAAACCCGATCACCTAAGATCGTAAAGCTTTTCACTTTTGCTTTTGGCATAGAAGAGAAGCTGTATTTCATGAAGTCCAGAGTCTTGGTGAACAACTTCTTAGATTTGAAGCAGCAGCTTTTGGCTTTGCCAAAAAATAGCATATTCAAATAAAGCTTCTTCAAGATTAATTCATTAATGAAGATGGAGATGCAAGTTGTACATATATAAAAGACATTAACATATGGAAAAAAACCTGTGCTACCTATGTAAAATGGTACTAATTTCTAAAGTAAGCTATTTATCTAATACACGTCTACCTGCTATTCAATTTGTTTTTCAGATTCAGGATGACTGGAAATATGTTGCCATGGTAATCGATCGTATTTTCTTATGGGTTTTCATCCTGGTATGTATTCTAGGAACAGCAGGATTGTTTTTACAACCTCTGATGGCTGGAGATGAAATGTAAACATTCAACAGTATGGTGTTAAATCAAATAAAACTTTTGCCAACCGATTCTGTACCCCTACCCCAGCAGCTGATGTTTCTTCCGTGTGTGATAGAATAAGGATGCCCCTTGACCTCAACTTTGCCTGACCAATAAGGCTTTGTTAAAATTGTGAAAATGCGAATGAAAAAAATAATTTTGAACTTTTATGAGAGCTAAACTCAAAATAATATGATCTATGCTTGATGGCTACTTTTATAGTAACTGGAAGAGATGTAGATAATACATCAAATTTAATAGGAATGGTTTAAGAAGGGTTGATGAAGAAACTGAAAATTACATGAATATTCAGAAAGTCAGGTTGAATACTTTGGGCTGTGAGATTGTTTCCACAAGTCTGTTTCCTTGAGTGCCAAGTCTCTTCAGACCACGACAGGATCTTCTGTAAGTTCACACGGAGTTCCATGAATGCCTTCATGAGGACGAAATGGTTTAAGGAATCATACTTACCAGATTGCTAGAATGTAGACATAGCCACCTGGTGTATAAACTGACTCAAGCAGTGGGAGGAAAGGACTATGGACAAGTTTATTACAAAAGGAGAACAAAGAGGTGAATAATATTTTATGTTAATAAAGCAGCTGTAATGTAAACTCTGTGCAGCCCCATATTTCAGTGTATGAGAAGACTGCCAGGAAAAACAAGCTATTCAAACCTCACATTTAAAACGTATACAAATAAAACACACACTAAGATGCAGTCTGCAAGTAATGCAAAGGATCAGAATACTTTGATAACACAGTTTGGATACAGAAGCACCCTGCTATAGCAATGTTTTTTATGACAAAGAAAGGCAGGTAGATACAAAATAAGTCTGTAAAGTATGCAAAAATGGCTCGCTGCTTTGTTGTTGTTGGGGTTTTCTTGTTTTTTGTTGTTGTTGTTTTGGTTTTGTTTCTTTAAATCAGTAACTGCAGATAATTTAAGAGCATGAATAAAGAATGCAACAAAACAACATAATGAGAAAATACTCAAAAATATGAACTGTTCTCTCTGTACCAAACAGCAAACTTGATGAAAATGTAGTGTATTGAATGATGTTGATATAACATTTATGAAAATAAAGAGAATCAAGCTGTTGAAAAGGTGTGCTTTTTTCTCATTTATTTTGACCGAGTGACAAAAATCTATATAGGTAGCATTAGCTACAGTTCAACACATTCAGAAAAAACTTACATAAGTAAAGGTCCATGCTTATGAACAAATCGTTCTGTTTCAGACACCTGAAAAGCTGAAGACCTCAAGGATTCTAGTGTCAGCTAGCTTATCTGTATTTGTCATGATTAGGTTGTAGAAGAGACTAAAAGAAATTCATGCAATTACAAAAATTGAGAGTTACTAGTATAAAGACAGGGACTACACTGTCCAATACGCTGTCAATCACCGTATGGTATATTTGGGCAGTCTACAGATATCATTTAACTATGGGAAAGACATGAGGCAGGAAGTCAAAAAAAAAAAAAAAGATAGAGCTAATTTATAGTTTTACTTTGCTTTCAGTTCATGTAAGAGTAAACTTCAGTAATTCAAATGCAAGGAGGACTATAAAATGAAATTTTGCATTTGAAGAAGAAATAAGATTTAAAGTATTTCTGCAACTTTCACACAGATAAAATCACTGATGCACTGTTTAATCAGAGTAATACTAAGAAATTTAAGATTATTATATTAATGGATTATATAAGATAATCTTTGCAAATTCACCTTTAAAACTAATTATCATGGGAAGAGGAAGTATGGATAGTCAATGCCAGCTGTTATTTTATAACTGAAGAGGAAGACTGACTCCCTTTACAATCAGAATAATTTATAAATCAATACATAAA